>CM062101.1:6680500-6711807 GCA_031163375.1 Conogethes punctiferalis | reverse complement strand
ATGTGGTCACTAGATGCAATGAAGTCCTAAGAACCATTATAGTAAAAGTGAATAGCGTATAATATCGAAACACCCTAATCGCTTAATGATAAATTCAAATTTAAATTATTCATTGCAGACTAAGTGATACATTTTGGTCATAATATAATAGGTTCTTTAGAGCTTAGTCGCGAGGCCTATGGCGGGCACCAGCGTAACTGGAGCGAGGAAGCTACGCCCTGCGATCGCCAACTCGCCTGCCAAGCGTGGCGATTATGGGTATAATTTCCAGGTGTTTGCCCAAGTGGTGAACACATGGAGAGGCCTATGTCCAGCAGTGGACTGTAATAGGCTGATGATGATCTTAAGTTACGTTTAATCGCAGTATGTCCAAGTTACAAAATTTCCAATTTCCATCATGCCATGAGCAGTGACTGAGTGTAAAGTACCAGGAACACATACGTGCGTGGTAAGTCTATAGGTTGCCTTAACTTACCTCATCATCATTCTCTTGCCCTTATCCTAACCTAAGTGGGGTCGGAACATCACATGTTTTCATCATCATATGATGATAGAAGTAACAATGTTTGGCTTCTAATAAAGTATCGTACAGTTTGTGCTCGGCTCAGTTCGCCGACTTCGGAATCGGCCCAATTCCATAATGCCCTATAATGTCGAACTAGGCTGCAACACACGCACAGAGTGATTCCTGCCTATAGTTTATTACGAGTACCGTTTCCAAGCTCAAATATTGACTAGTCGGTCGACGGTCGGAAAGAAAATGGCGTTTTATTGAAGAAGAAACGCTATTCGCAAGCCGCGGTCCATTTGTTTCGTAATGCAATATTGTTCATTTAAATTGAAAGGTTGGGAAATAAATATAAGATAAATTATTGTGTTAGCAGTTCACTAGCGTTCTGTACAATGGATTCCATGGGTGATGGCGAGTGATCATCATATGCATGGAGATAAACGTGCATTGTCGATGATTTAAGGGGCTGGTGATATTCTTTTTTTTATAGTAGCTCGACATAATGGCTTCCCTACGCCTGGTGGAGCGAAAGAGAAGCCCAAGTCGCTGTGACAACGGTCAAGTACCTAACTAGTCAGTTGCCACCGCCATGCCGGCCCAACCCTAACCCCCCACGAGCTCCGGAAACCCCACTAACCGGCAGAAACACGACCCAGAGGTAATTTGGCCGCGATATTCTATGCGGGTGGAGGTCTTTCCACGGACGGGCGGCTCAATTCGAGCGAAGATTCGCTATGCCCTACCTTTCTTAAAGTTTTCCGGAGTTTTTGACACCTTTGGCTTTCTTGAGGGTTTCCAAATCAAGTCTCATCATCATTAACATGCAAATGTCTGGCTCGGTGGCCTCAATTGGTAGTGACCCCTGCCTTCTGAACCAAGGGTTGTGGGTTCGATTCCCACCCGGGACAAACATTCGTGTGATGAACACTTGTGTTTTGTTCCGTGTCTGGGTGTTTATATTTGTATTTAAATATGTATTTGTGGAACCTTCGTTGTTCTGATATACACAACACAGTGCTTCAGCTACTTATTTTGGGATCGGAGCAATGTATGTGTTGTCTGATATTTATTTATTTATTTAATGTCCATTACTGGACATAGCCTCCTTTTCAATGACAATTTTCTGAGCCTCGGTCCTCAGTACATGTCCTCATCTGTGGCTCGATGGCTTATTGTTAAATCGATATACCTACAGATCGGTACAACGAGTAGGATCGACATCCTTCCTACTATCCTACTAATATTATAAACGTGAAAGTTTGTTTGGATAGATGGATGGATAGATGGATGGATGTTTGTTCCACTTCACGCAAAAACTACTGAACGGATTTAATGAAACTTTACAGGAATATAGTTTTGTACATCAGATTAACACATAGGCTATGTTTATACGAATATTCACGCGGGCAGAGCCGCGGCAGCAGCTAGTTAATGACATAATTGTTGAATCAAAAACAATCGAAATTACAACCACCTAAAATCGTGTCAGTACTTCATTATTCCGATCACACTTGTCGACCGTGGGTCACGAATTCACGAATTGACAACCCTATATTCGAACCATAAAGTATTATTACTTTTATGGGCTTTAAGTCATCCATACTAATAATGAAAGCTGTCCGTATGTTACCATACCTGGTAAAAGATAAGCTAAAATAGATTAAGAAAACCTATTTTACTTTACTTACCTATTGAGAAGCAAATTTGAATGGAAGAGTAGCAAACACTATATTACTCAACTTAGGTTTTTCTTTTTTTCGTGGGGGGGGGGGGGGGGGGAGGGGGGAGGGGGATGGGCGGACACATTTTACCACTTTGGAAAGTCTCTCGCGCAAACTATTCAGTTTTTATAATACCTATCCATTGATACCACACACGTATACTCGTAGATTTGATGAAAAAAAAATTTATGAGTGTCAGTTCTATGTATGGGGAACCCCAAAAATTTTGGATTTTTTCTGACTTTATTTAAAAATCATAATGCGGTTAACAGAATACACCTACGCACCAAATTCCAATAATGTAGCTTTTATAGTTTTAGAATAAACTGGCTGTGACATACGGACGGACAGACAGACATGACGAATGTATAAGGGTCCCGTTTTTGCCATCTGGTAGAAGCAGTAACTAATATACGATATCAATTTAGATGTTACAAGTAAATGCGGGTGTAAATACTAGTTTCGATGACCAACGACTATGACATTATACATTTTAGAAAAATGCCTTAATTTGAACCTTATGAGAATGCAAATAAAAGTGTGCTTTTGATGCAACTTGTAGGTTTTTGGTTCGACAAAAGATTCGTGCGCACGATTCTCGTCGGATAATAGGACAGTAGCGATGTAACGAAGGAGTGTATTGTTATAAGTTCTTAATTGTTTTTTTTAAAGTAACTAGCTGCAGCCTCGTGTCCTCTTGGATCAAAACCAAAAAATCAAATCAAAATCAAAATACCTTTATTCACATAGACTTAAAATAAGCACTTATGAATCGTCAAGTAAAAAATAATGTAAAATGTAAAAAGTAATGTAAGAATGTGAATAAAAGCATTTAAAAGAAGCTACCGCCGTGTTCGGAAAGTAGATTTCTACCGAGAAGAAACGGCACGAAACGCGGTAGTTACCTACTCTTTTTAAATCGCCAATTGTTACATGTTTTGGTATTATGTACAACATTTTTAAATAAGTTAAACAATGCAAAATAAAAGTTGAGTTGAAATATCGGTGATATGTTAAATGATGACTATGGTTATCATCATCATCATCACAATTATATTATCAGCCTATTGTAGTCCACAGTTGTTCGCCACTTAGGGCAAACGTCTGGAGATGATACCCATAATCGCCACGCATGGCCGGCGGTTTAATAACCGCTATACATAGGTTTTATTTTTAAATAATAATAAAATAATAAATATCAGACAACATCACATACATTGCTCCGATCCCAAGTAAGTAGCTTAAGCACTTGTGTTATGGGTATCACAACAACGAAGGTACCACAAATAAATACTTAAATACAAATATAAACACCCAGACACGAAACAAACACAAGTGTTCATCACACGAATGTTTGTCCCTTGCGGGAATCGAACCCACGACCCTTGGTTCAGTAGGCAGGGGTCACTACCAATTGAGCCACCGAGCCAGTCTTTTTCAGTCTTCATTTTTGTACACAGATTATCCCGGTTGCCGTTTGCTGATATTAAGTCCTAAGCCCTTGGTCGTCTTCTACAATACCAACGGGAATTCCAATTTAAAATTGTATTCAAAATAATCTTTATGTTTAAAAAAAAACACTTAAAAGCCGTCAAAAACTACTAACTACCACCGTTTCGGAAAGCAGCATTCCACCGAGAAGAAACCGGCAAGAAAATGCAGTGGCTCTTTTCGACATAATGTTTATTACAACAAGATTTATAATTAATAATTAGTCGTACCCATTTCCGCTCGGATTCGGAACCTGTCTCGAACGATTAGACCGAATGACGTTCGTTTAAAGTTTCCGAATTCGAGCGAAAATAAAATATTTTTATGTGAATAGTTCTGATAGCGTTAGTTTTTAGTTTACTAAACACAAATGTGCTTTTTCTATTCACAATAAAGAAACCGCCCAGTACATAAGTGATGATAATTTCCCGCAAGCTTTTAAAAAACTTCTTTAAACTAACATTATTATTTATTAGCTAGAAATAACGATTTGGAAAACACGGCCGTGTAACGAGCATGTCTTGTGTATAAAGCAATAAAACTAGGCAATTGCGAGCCAATATGTTGTTTTACTGTGCAAATGGTGGGGTCTGTGGCACACTCGCAGATACGATATATGTATGACTAGCTGTGCCGGCGGCGTCGCACGCGTGGGTATCGGGTTTCAAAAATAACGGACTCCCATAAAATAGTACCTAAATTTTAAATTAGACCTCTAGCAATACATTGGTGAAAACCGCATTTAGATCCATGCATTAGTTTCCGCGTGATGCGCGATCAAACATGCAGTTAAAAATTTCTCCCGTTTCCCACACACTTACCGTCACTGCTCTGCTGCTCCTATTCATCATCACCATCATCATCAGCCTATTACAGTCCACTGCGGGGACATAGGCCTCTCCAGTTGTTTGCCACTTAGAGCAAACATCTAGAGGATATACCCATAATCGCCACGCTGGGCAGGCGGGTTCGCGATCGCAGGGCGTAGCTTCTTGCTCCGGTGACGCTGCTGCCCGTCACCGGTCTTTAGTATTGAGCTACGGCTTCAATTGTGATGGTTATACCGCCACCAGTCGGTTGCCAGCGCCTCGTTTGTTATTCGGCAGGATGCACCACAGGCAGGTGAGGTTGGCTTGGAGCGAAAAGATGATAGGCCGCTCCCTTACGTCCCCTATCTCCTTCGCTTCAGTGGAAAACACACCGATTGTAACAATAAGTAGCAAGTTGGTATCACTGCAGTTTTTGTTTCATTATCTGTCTGGGTAGGCGCGTGTTTTTGTGCGATCGGTTCATTAACAAGGTAGCAAGTACATTGTGCGTTCAAAGATGTGCATTGTGAATGCAATTATTGCTACCCCATAATGTAAGAGTGGCTAAATATATTACTTTTAATTATAGTGTATTAATTTGGAAAGAGGAATGTGGCGCGAATTAGGGGAGGCTTACGTTCCGCAGTGGACGCATCAAGGCTGTTCATCATCATCAGTCTATTTCAGTCCACTGCTGGACATTATGCTTTTCCAGTTGTTCGCCACTTCGGGCAAGCTATCTGGAGGCTTTACAAATAGGTAATCGCCAAGTTGGCTAGGCGATGTAGTGCGAAACCGCTCTTTCATGTGACATTAGCTTCTTAAACCAAAAGATCCCCAAGAACGTTAGATTGTATTAATGCTTAAGTAAACATTAAGGCCCCCCGCTCATGGGTAAATATCGTAAAGATGGCGTTGTTTGACGCGCCCGCTAGAGGGCGTTGGTACGTCAAACTAATACTTCAAGCGGCCATGTTTGCGCGGGCGTGCGTCACCGCCGCGCCCTGCCATACGCGGCTTTTGCTAATTTACAAATAGATTGATAAACCCATTTGTTTCTGCTGCTAGTACTAGTATTGTATGGTTTTTTGACAGCCCGTGCGTCAGTGGAACGGTCTTATGGTTTAGACGTTTTAGGAGACGCCCCAGACGACTGTCGTCTGGTAGACACAGTACAAATATCAGTTCGATTGCTTTTGACTGGAGTTAAATGTAACTGACATTTTGGTCCAAGATCAAATGGTTGATGTCTATTGTCTGGCGTATTATTTATTTATTCTCTCCTGACTGAATTTCGGCAAACTGCGAACAATTATAATAATCTGAGACATGACATGCTGGGCTAAGCTCTGAGCATCATGTAGTCCGAAACTAAATGTTATGTTAGAATTCCCTCAGTCCGAACTTGGCAACCTTTAGAGCTCAAGTCTTTTGCCGGTGGAGTCAGAAATTATAACATTAACATAGAACTTGGCAGCCGTTTCTACATTTATGTTTTTAAAGAAGGAACTTTTGTTTTATCGCACCTCTTGGCACTAAACGGACCTCCTGTAATCAAAAGGAATATAGATGGTAACGGTCTGCTAGTAGGTAATGTAATCTACCGCTTCAGCCCATACAAATGTCATATAATTTGCCTACAAACTGATCAGGATGTTTGTTTTAGCACGTGCCTGATTGGAACGAATGCTGGCCATCATTTAATCTTAACGTCATCTCTGTCATAGATTTTTAACATTCTTGGTTCTCAGTAATGGTCTAATGGCAATGTCATTCAATGACAAAACGCTTATGTCATCATCAGCCTATTACAGTCCACTGATGGACATAGGCCTCTCCAGTTGTTCGCCACTTGGAGCAAACATCTGGAGGATATACCCATAATCGCCACGCTGGGCAGGCGGGTTGGCGATCGCAGGGCGTAGCTTCTTGCTCCGATGACGCTGCTGCCCGTCACCGGTCTTTAGTATTTAGCTACGCCTTCAATTGTGATGGTTATACCGCCAACAGTCGGTTGCCAGCGCCTCGTTTGTTATTTGGCAGGATGCACCACGGGCAGGTGAGGTTGGCTTGGAGCGAAAAGATGATAGGCCGCTCCCTTACATCCCGCTTATGGCTCGACATAATGGCTTCCCTACGCCCGATGGAAAACGAAAGAGAAGCCCAAGTCGCTGTGACAACGGGCAAGTAACTGGTCAGTTACATGTCAGTTGCCACTGCTATGCCGGCCCAACCCCAACTCCCCACGAGTTCCGGAAACCCAAATAGAATACCTATCTATCCATTATCGGTTTGACAATTAATAATTGACGCATTTTATAATCTTGAAACTCTCAAGAGGCTGATGATGGTGATGAATCATATTTCATATATGTACGAGATTCACCATTAAGTACCGTCCGGCAGTTCCTGGGTTCATGTTTTCAACATCAATTTTAGAATCGAAGTATGAATTGCACTCGAGTGAGTCGAGGGCCAGTGGCGCCTTCCTACGATTGTTTCGGCTCCAGAATAGGGAACGTTCTGGTACATTCTGTGTTATCAATTATTCCCTTTAGCCATGAGACGTTGGTAAGGGCGGATGCACACTAAGCGGCCTAACTAATAATAGTAAAAATAATAAAATAAATAACCCAAGACATGCCACGCTGGGCCACACAGCGCCATCTAACCCCAAACTAAGCCGAAGCTTGTACTATGGGTACTAGACAACTGATAAACTTACTTACATACATTTTTTTTGTAAATAAATACATATTATACATAGAAAACACCCAGACCAATACAAACAGACATGTTCATGCACACAAATGTTTGTAATGTGTGGGGATCGAACCCACGACCCTTGGCTCAGAAGGCAGAGGTCACTACCAATTGAGCCACCGAGCCGGTCGCTCAGAAGGCAGAGGTCACTAACTAAAAGGTAACTGATTTTATGGACAAGTGGAATAAATAAATAACAAACACATTTTATTTGCACTGTTAGCGAATAATCCTGATATAAACGGTTTAACAATATTCGAAATGTAATTCATCCCGTTTATTTCCCTATCGATTGTGAAATGTTTATGTCCAGTATTCAGCACTGTTGGACATCATATTTTGACATATCGTGGTTTCCGGACTTAGAACCACATCTTATCCCATAGATTGGTGTCGTAGAAGGAATGTCAGGAAACAGCCAGCAGCTTTTTCTTGGGTACATGACCCTCCACCAACCCATGGTCCTTCCCGCCTTACGGCATACGGACCGAATCTCGGGAGACGCACCCGGTACTTGCGACAAGGCTCTTTCCCAGGGTGCGCTTCTTGATGCTCCTTGGTTTTCTTGGGTACAAATAAAACCCGCCTGTGGTCTCCAACTTGCCTGCCAACCGTATTGACTTGAGAGAATGGGCATAGCGAATCTTCGCTCGTATTGAGCTGCCCGTCCGGGGAAGGACCTCCACCCTATAGAATACCGCAGTCAAATGACCCCCGGATCGTGTTTCTGCCGGTGAGTAGGGTTTCCGGAGCTCGTGGGGGGTTAGGGTTGGGCCGGCATGGCGGTGGCAACTGACAAGTAACGGACCAGTTACTTGCCCGTTGTCACAGCGACTTGGGCTTCTCTTTCGCTTTCCATCAGGCGTAGGGAAGCCATTATGTTGAGCTACCTACTATAAAAAAATGACTATGCCAAATCCCTCTAAACGACAATAGGATTGGGGGAAGCCTACGTCCAGCAGTGGACTTTTGCAGGCTGATGGTGATATTGATTTCACATATCGCAGATATTGACGCGGACAAAGCCACCGGCCACATCTAAGTAGTTTGAAATTTTTGTGCTCGAACACTTACCAATGCTTCGAAATCCACATCGTTGTGTTGTGCAAGCTTGTGTAAGGTCTTCTGACTGTATTAGGTTAAATAGGCTACCTTCAGATCTTTGGAAGGTGGTGCCTTGGTGCTTAGACTAGTCTTAGTCGGACAGATCCATGGGCTGCATCTAGTTCGAAATGTTTATGCTCGATCACTTACCAATGCTTCGAAATCCACACCGTTGAGTTGTGCAAGCTTGTATAAGGTCTTTTGACTGTATTAGGTTAAATAGGCTACCTTGAGATCTTAGGTAGGTAGTGCCTTGGTGCTTAGACTAGCCTTAGTCGGACAGATCCAAGCACCGCAGCTAGTTTGAAATATTTGCGCTTGATCACCGATGCTTCGAAATTCGCACTACTGTGTGTTGTGCAAGCTTGTGTAAGGTCTTTTGACTGTATTAGGTTAAATAGGCTACCTTGAGATCTTTGGTAGGTGGTGCCTTGGTGCCTAGTCTAGCCTGAGGCGGAGGCGGCTGAATGGGCCGGCTCACGCACCAACCTCTCCAATATTCACCGCCGTCTGCGCTCGCCTCAATATTTGATGGGCCCGGCGCTGGCTCCCGTTCGGTAGTTACAACGCCTTACAAGTATTTAGGGACTAAGCTGCAGTTCCGTTATAAGTAATCTTGAGTAATGCAGGCGTTATAGTCGAACAGTTGCGTTGCGAATTGAATAACAATTAAGATATCGTTATAGATACAGTACGGTCTTGTTCGCTTAACAATGATCGCAACGTTGTGCAACCATTGGCGCGGTCAATCCGATGATGGGTGACCAAATTTGACACCGATTTCCTCCGTGCTTCGGAAGGCACACTAAGCTGTTGGCCCCGGGTGCTATCTTTACCAACTCAGATAGCAGTCGTTACATCATATCAGAAATGATGATAACTCTGACGCCTAAACTGGGAATGGGTATAGCTTACCCTAAGTGTTGCGGAGGTCTGATGACAGTCGCTCTGTGTAAAAAGCTTAGCCCTCGCCAAATCTCTCAGTTTGGGAAGCCGACCCTGAGGCAATCGGGAAAAAGGCTAGGATGATGATGATATCGTTATAGATACAGGCTTCGTAACGATGTCAACCGCCAAAGAACTGGTAACCGACATTGCGCGGCGGATTTGCACATTGAAGTGGAAATGGTCCGGCCATGTCTACAGGAGGTCGGATGGACAATGGAGTAGGACGGTGTTGGAATGGACGCCTTATACAAACGTGTGGGACGCCCTCAACGCGGTGGGACGATGCATCATGAGCCGGGGATTAGGGTGGGTAACGCGCGTGTGATACCCCGTTTTTTGTGTTGCCGGGGAAAATGCATTTGAGCATTCCCGCTGCTTGGGGGAGCAGCGGGATATGTGGGACTCATCCCGCCTCGAAGATGGAAGTGAGGAAATACCCACTAAAAACCCCGGCCCCTTCGTCATGCGCCTTAAAGGTGGTGTCGAGGGTCCTATGTATTATGTCCACCAAGACATCACCGACGCGGCCTGGTCAGGACAGGCCCCAACAGGTTCCCCCTCTATGGAGGAGTCATGGGAGTGGTCCGAAGGGTGAACCCACTCCCATCCGACGAAGACGGGGGTCCGTGCAATGCCGGCGGCAGTGAGTGATACCCCTGGTATTGCAGACGGCCATAGGCTGCGGTAACCGCTTAACATCAGGCTACTTGCCACCTTTGTCGTATAAAAAAAATTCTCATCACTAGATTTATTAATTTGATATTAAACAGATAAAATCCTCCACAGATCGGCAAGGTGGCGCATCACAGGGTGAAAACGCAACGGTGCGCAGCGTCCAACCTCATCATTGCGGGCGAAGCGGAAGGAAGCAGGGTGGCGCAGCGTGGAGCAGCGCAGCGGAGCGTCGAGGAGCGGAGCGGCGCGGCGCGGCGGAGCGGCGGAGCAGCGCCGGGAAGCAGGGTGGCGAAGTCACGCAGCGGCGCGAAGCAGGTCCGGCGCAGGGCCTTGAGGGTCGTCACCACGCCACCGTCATCCGCTGCGCACCGGTCCTCTTGGAAACACCCAGTGTTCAGGTGGGTGGATGCTTGTAACGTAGAAATATCGTACTACCTACATGAGAAAATTAGATTTACAGTTGAAAGGATATAAGTACATATTGAAATAGAATGTTCGACAATAGTCATCATAATAATTTTTGTTCTTGGGATATTGAAGGGTAACTCCAACTTTCATGTACCTATTTTTCTTTGTTTATAAATTCGCATGTGTTTTAAAATATTAATTACTAAACTGAACTGAAGTCTGAAGCACTCGACATGATTTTCATATTTTCGAGAAGCGTTAGAATAATGTTATGCTAACGAAGGTATCTTAAGAGGGAAAATCTCTAGAACTGAGTTTATTAGTAGCTGATCTTCTTATTGTATGTAGTATCTTTTAAACGAAACCATAAGACAATATGTTTGAATCTGATATTTTTATTATTTCTTAAAAACACAGAAAATATAATATTTTCTCATAATAAGCAAACTGTCAAACTTTATGGAATTACTTTTGTCTACGTTTTCTTCACAAAACGGAAAGACCGGCTCAGTAGAATACCCAGACCCGAGTCTGGGTGTTCTACGCACCTAGTCATTGCGGAACACGTGGCTGAATTGCCTGGCGTATTTTTTTTATTTAGGTTCTGCTCCAGTCTCACAGTGAGCTGTCTGACGGCTGAGCCTTAACGGTACCTTACTTATAAGTACTTTCTTTATGAGTATAATTTTAAAATCTTTGCATTTCCATTATGTAACTTTCTTTTAACCGAGAAAAATGCGGTTAAGCTTTCCTCCCACTTGCGAGAGTGGCGGGGTATGTGGGACTCACCTACCTACCACCCAATTTAGTGGTGAGGCAGGGAAAAACGGGTGCCTCCGTCAAGCGCCTTATGGGTTCGTGCCATGGGGTCTAAGGAACTACTAAGGACTGCCGTGATACCACAAACGCTGCCCGCCTAAGCAAGCCCAACTCCTTCCCTCCCTCAGTAGGAGTGATGGGAATGGCTCGAAGGGTGAGCCCTTTACCGTCAGATTTTTTTTTTATAGTAGCTCGACATAATGTCTTCCCTACGCCTGATGGGAAGCGAAAGAGAAGCCCAAGTCGCTGTGACAACTGGCAAGTAACTGGTTAGTTACCTGTCAGTTGCCACTGCCATGCCGGCCCAACCCTAACCTCCCACGAGCTCCGGAGACCCTACTCACCAGCAGAAACACGACCTGGAGGTCATTTGGCTGCGGTATTCTATAGGGTGGAGGTCCTTCCCCGGACGGGCAGCTCAATTCGATCGAAGATTCGCTATGCCCTACCCTTTCTTAAAAGATGAAGACGGGGATCCGTGCAAGGCGGGTACCGTGTCATTCTTATAAGTAACCTATTTTATTCGTTCCCAAGGCACGTATTATATACCATAATTAAATAAATAACTGAATGATAAATAACTATATAATTATACACCCTTCCTTCAACCCTTAGGCGTTATATGCAATTGTATTGAAATTACACTAATAGCTATTGATCGACAGTGTTGGCGCATGCAAATGAAACAATTGCACTTATGTAACAACTGCAAAGTTGCATCTAAAAATAATAAATCGATCGGAGAATGACCCGCATTCCTAGAGGAAGAGAGGCTTGTCAGCGATTTGATGGACCGTTGGCAATGTGGCAAGATAGTTACATTCTTTATAGCAAACTATGACTTATGTGGGTCATTCTAAGTTAAGATGTAATTCGTTGTATGAAACGGCGGCATGGCATTTTTTTATACATTTTTACTTAAGTATACATTTTTATTATGGAAACTGCTAAGATCATAATGTTTGCAAAGTGGCCAGTCAATTAATTGGATTTATCACGTTTTATAGGTGACCAGGGGAAATACACAGTCCAGGGGAGGATACTTTATGTATAGGGAAGACATAAATAAACAAAAACACAAGGTTATTTTTTAAGAATCATCTTTATTTATTTGAATTATGAATTATTTAAAATCAGTTTTTTGTTATTTTATAATCTGATCCCAGGTGATAAAAGAAATATCGTCATAATTCATTTTAAAGTTTAACCAGTACTAAATCCCTATTGTAGAAAGATTTTTATCCAAATATTGAGGGCTTTGGATCTTCTCTGTGGAGTCTGGTTGCTTGTGGTAGTAGGTACAGAAATTTCTTGAGGCTTTTTCACACATTCTTGACATACGAATTTAATTAGTGGCTCATCATCTAAATCATTAGCTTAGCATGTGTTTGTGGAGAATCTAAAGTACCTAACCGAAAATGACGACATAACTCAAGAGTCAAGGAAGCAGCTTAAACTTTTTAATATCAGGCGTACAGGCAGGGTACGAATACGCAACCGGTAACTTGGTGAACCTTTAGTGTGCCTAAAAGTCTTTATACCTTCTAGATCCCAATTTTGCTGCTTTTTTTTCGTTATGTCTGCATCATCTACGGTGAAAACTTTAATATCATCAGTCATCTATTGATGAAATATCTACTAGCCACTAGCAACTAGTCGATGACGCAGCTCTTGCAAGTTGCACCCATTCCATCAGGAACACCCTTACTGTGACCCGCTTCATGTCAAATTTTGAAGGTTGGTGTAAAAATCATCCAACATTGTCGCCAAAACCTTGAACATCATTTTGTTACGATATTAGGTAACCATGCCATCGCTTAAAAACTTTAGCTGTGCCATTTTTCTGTAAAAAAATACGTAATATTGTATTTTAAAGCAAAGATAGACATAACGCCAAGTAAAGGTTTAGAGAAAACTATTAAGTATTAATGGAATCGCGTCAAAATGTATCTCCCCTGAACATTAAATATCTCCCCTGCCATCAAAAGAGCCAGGGGAAATACGCCAGGGGAGATATATTTTCGATAGAAATCTAAAAAAGCCTTAAAACTATTCCTCACACGTAATTCACAAACAAATGTAACAATGTATACATTATGTATAGTAAATATTTAAGTATATGTTACTATTTTAACAAATAATTGCAAAGTAAAACTTACCAGGGGAAAGACTGCATTCACTAAACACTTCTGCGCCCAGCGAGTGGTGTGATCGAAATGGCCGTCAATATGGCTGCGCAGTTGCTTATGCGCCGCTTGCTGCTAACTCCACGTTACACACTATGCATTCAAGATCACAACTTCTACAAACTAGGAATACAAAACTGATTTTTGAATTAAAACAAAAGACCAGGGGACGAGACACGAAACATGGTGGACAAATTTTGGTGTTAATATATTTTTTTAAGAATTGGAATATAAGCACTTTTACTTGTTAAATACTATTACTAAGTTAACTATCTTTATAAAATTAACGATGATAAAGTAATTATTGAATTTTAATACATTCATAATTACTGATATACAAATAAAGTCGGTTCGGGGACAGCACAGGGGAGAGATATTTTGCTTATATTAGAGCTTACTGTGACTTAATTACGTACATTTCTGCAATAAATTTCAGTGACCATGTTGAAAACATTTAGTTTTAAATGATAGATAGGTTATTTATGACGTTTATTTTAAAAAAATGTATTTTTTTGTCGTTGCCGTCGAAAGTACATCTTAACTTAGAATGACCCATAACTCAAATTCAAAGTCAAAATACGAGTAATCTTTAATCGTATAGGTTTTACAAAAACCACTTCCGTAAATCGTCAAAACAAACTACTCGTACCTACCACCGGTTCGGAACGCAACATTCTTTTTTTTCTTAATTTATTAGGTAACACAAACAGACATTATTAGCCATTGTTATGTTGCGTTTGTGTATATTGTGACGTTATCATTTGTTATGTTGTGATGTCCCAATGTAATAAAGTATTCTTATTCTTATTACATTAGCCAGTATTTTACATAAACAGAATTCTATAAAGTTTTAAGTCTAGGCTAATACCCTAGACCAGCCATACTCTAAGAGCGTTTTCACATTATCCGATCCGATATCGGTGTCGGACGCCGATAGCCGACATCCGATAACCGACACCATGTACTGTTTTCACATATTTCCGACAAAATCGTTCCGATACGGTCATTTGCTCGATAGCTTAGTGCAGGCAGGTGGTCATCATAGCAGACTATAATAGAAAACTTTATTTGCTGTATCTACTATATTTGAGACGCAAAAAAAGATCTGTCCACAGACAGTATTGGGTACATCCCATTGTGGAAGCTAGATATTCAGAGGGAGCATTTTATACTCTTTAGCATTTTATACTATTTAAATGATGGCGACGCCATGATGACAACTGAACTAGTAAACAAACTCAAAATGCCCGCCGCGCATCGGCCTCTACGCACACTGAGACAATTTAGATATACGTATAGCACACATACAAACATTATCGTCCGACGGCTCACGGGCGTCCGATGGTGCCGTCAGCATATCGGTGTCGGCCCCGATATCCGATATCGGGCCGGACAATATGAAAGACAGGTACATATTTCATACATTTTACTTACCCCGATATCGGATCGGCGGCCGACACCGATATCGGATCGGATAATGTGAAAACGCTCTAAGTGTGTTCCGCGGAACCCTAGGGTTCCGCGATACCCCTGTCGGGGTTCCGCAAGAAGTTAGAAAAAAAATCAAAACACCTCTCTAGTCGACCGTTCTGACGCGGCGTATCACGATTCACGAACATGAGACATCTGTCCTCTATCAAACCTGATAGATATTTTTTCTTTTTCAATGTTATTATCTATTATTATACTTGTTGTGTAACTAAGTAATAAGTAACTGTTACATGTTACTCTAATTATGCTTATTAATAAAAAATTAAACCGACTTCAAAAAAAACACAAACGACCAAAACTAAAAAGCGATAAATAACGTAAGTAATTCTATCCTTAATACATAATTACTTAAATATTACAATTATCACTTATTTTTGAAGTCGGTGCCAGCCTCTCGGTACTTAACGTAGACTGTTGTTGTAAGACGCGCGCGGCCGGCAAATCCACACGACAATATACATTTATTTGTTTGACTGGCACCGACTTCAAAAATAAGTGATAATTGTAATATTGTAACACAACCCAATACAAATATATTGTAAACAACACTCCAATGTGTACATTACTATGGGCGAATGATAATATTTCGAGCCTTTAGTCCCGCAAAGCGTCACTAGATGGCGCGCGGTGTTCGTTACATCGCGGGGTCGTTACGATTCTCCAGCTATATAAGGCCTCGCATAGCCACCGTGTAAAATTACCCCACCCGATAAGGGCTGGCGTCCCCCAAGGATCCGTGCTCTCCCCCATACTTTTCACCCTGTATACGAGCGACTTTCCGAAGTTTGAACCGGCTCCCCTCACGGCACAGACGGCCCTTTTTGCAGATGACACAGCCATCTACTGTTCATCGCACAAACTGGCCCAAATCACAAAGACCCTCCAAAACGCCGCAAACCGCCTAGGCGAGTGGTTTAGGAAATGGAGGATCGAAGTCAATCCTGAAAAGAGCGCTGCCATCCTCTTCCGTAGGAGTGCAGCCCTCCCTACAGTGCCACCTATAACAATGTACGGGCGTCCAATCCCTTGGGAACGGAAGGTCCGGTACTTGGGTGTACACCTTGACAATAGACTCCGATTCCAAGAACACATTAAAGTCGTGCGCGACCGAGCCGCTTTCGCGCTAGGCCGCCTACACTACCTCATCAACAAGCGTAGTAAACTGTCCCTTAGAAATAAGGTCAGACTTTACACGACATGCATTCGACCGATAATGTCCTACGCTAGCGTCGCATTCGCGCACGCGGCCCCTCGACAAATCCATAGGCTACAAGTGATCCAAAACCGATTCATGCGCAAGGCCACCGGCGCTCCATGGTTCCTAGTAGTATTTTAAACAATGCTCAAAACGTTTCTTTGACTCTGCCCTTCATCACCCCAACCCTTTAGTGGTCCACGCCTCCAACTACCACGCTTTTGAGGAGCTCCGCGGCGCACGCCGCCGCCCCCGCCACGTCCTCTTGGAGGCCGACGACCCCATCACTCTAGCCATGACCGCCGCCGAACAACTCGCGACAAACCACACTTCAAGACAACCGTCGTTCCGTCCCCGCCGGCGGGGACTCCCGTCGCGTCGCCCCCCAGCTTTCGCGCCCTTTTCTAGATACCGGCCCGCGCCTGGTCGCTTTTCTCCCCAAACATACGTCCGTAGGGCATCTCCCAGCAACGCCCTGAGCCGAGGCTCGAGCCCCACAGGGGGCGCCCTCAGCGCCGTTGCTTAAATTTTTAGGGGTGAGAGCCTTCCGCTCCCCCAACAGTCCGGTGATGATGACAAGGCCGCCCTGGCCATCATCGTAGTCATTTAGAAAAAAAAAAAAAAAAGTGTAAAATTAATTCCGAATTCCTAATTCAATTCATTCCCTCATCCCTTATACTTCGACCACTTAGCATCTGTCCGTCAGAATTCTGTGGAACGTTTGGGAAATATCTTTATTATATCATAATTGTGCCTTTGTAACTGGCACTCTGCTTCGTGCATCGCCTACGAACACGATTGCGGGGACCGGATTTCATCAATATTTTGTAACTACGCTCATCAATAAACTTTGATCGAACTCATCGTGTTTCTTCTGGCGGTGACGTCATCGGGACCCCCTTCCGTCATCTTCGTGCCTACCTACTACAATCCGATTCGCGTGGGTCAGAACCCGAGAGAACTACCTATCTCTCATCCTACAATATTTAAATAATTATGTATTTAGGATAGAATTACTTACGTTATTTATCGCTTTTTAGTTTTGGTCGTTTGTGTTTTTTTGAAGTCAGTTTAATTATTTTTTTTTTAATAATTTTATTTCTCTATTTTTAGTTGCGATAATGTGCTGTGACCTTGAATAAATGCTAATTAATGTCCTTAAGAGTTTTACTTAGGAATGAAATTTTTTTCTCTAAGTCAAGTGAAGACTTTGCGATCTAGAACCAAGCATATCACTTACCAAATCACCTGCCCTATTAGCCCTGCATAAGTACATTATACTACTAAGTTTAATATCGACGAATGTCAGTACTGTCCCCTAACTCCTAACCGTTAAGGAGTTCTGTGGCTTCATCCTCAGCACCAGATGTTGACGCCCGGAAGCATATACCTGAGTAAAATATGATTAGGTAACAAAAACACCATATGAGCATACAATTTTCGGTTGTTGCCCTCAATTTCTCCAGGATCCCATCATCAGATCCCGACTTGGTGATAATGGGACCACCTCGGAAGTGTCCTCTATCGAACTGTCGAAAAATTTTTTAAATCCATCCATAATTGACGGTAATATCGGTGAACATACATAAAAAAAAAGAAAAAAAAAATTATACATACAGACGAATTGAGAACCTCCTCCTTTTTTCGAAGTCGTTAAAAACACACTTAAAAACCATTGTTTTATTGTAGGGTTCCATCAAGTATTTTGCTATCCAAAAGGGTTCCGTCACCAAAAAAGATTGAGAACCGCTGCCCTAGACAGTGCATGCACTTAATTTAACACACTTTATTTTACATTTTTTACTTTATTTGAACATTAAACATGAAAAGGGCGAATAAGAAAATGATTATATCATACATTTTATCAATTTGACAGTTTTGGCATCATTTCCGATCCTGCTGGGAAGAAACCAGCAAACTCGAGTAGTTGTTCTTTTCAACATATTTTTTACAATATTACTGTGTATCTATCTATAGGTATACAATTTAGGCGGTCGATTTGACTGTAAAATTTCTGGTCGCTGACAAACACGGAGTCTTTAGAAGAACTTTGCTGGGTAGGGGAACCCCGAGTTAGCTTAAAAATTTCTTTATTTTCATATAAGTAGTGAAGCAGTTTAAAATTTAAGAATTTCTAAATAATTAATAGTGTGTGTCAGTAAATATAGACTCGTATGTGACAGAAATTTTCATACATCCCTGCTGATAGGGATAATTGGAAAAAAAATCCAAGTAATCCTACCAATGGGGATTAGGCAGTAAGGAACGGTATACGGGGAAATAATAATCGATTTATCGACCTCTGAAATGAAACTAAACGGTGTTCGCGTTTCCACTTATATGTCGGAACTCCGATGCACTCTAAAAGCTAGTTAGACGGGTAAATCAATATGGGCCAACCGTGTTTGGGGTAACGTAAAATCTGGTTTATTTGCAAATCAGTATCGGTTCGGAACTGTTGGGGTATTAGCGGATCGCGACGTCCGCGGCGGTTCGGCTGTGCAGGGAGTTAGCTATGCAGTTGCATGCTGGGCACAGGTGGGAATTGTAAGCCTCTTTAGACTGCGGCGAGTAAGGCCCGCGTTACATGGGGTCATTTGCCGGTTTTGAAATACCGATTAGTGTGCGAAGACACGGAAAAACTGATGCAGCCCAAGAAATAGCCGCTCGCCACGAAGACATACACACACCCCCACTCACACACGTAAACACTCGTTTAAAAGAGAACGCACAGTCTAAGGCGCACTCTTAATTTTTTTTTTATAGTGGCTCGACATAATGGCTTCTCTACGCCTGATGGAAAGCGAAAGGAAAACCCAAGTCGCTGTGACAACTGGCAAGTAACTGGTCAGTTACCTGTCAGTTGCCACTGCGATGCCGGCTTGGGCCGGCCCTAACCCTACTCACCAGCAGAAACACGACCCAGAGGTCATTTGGCTGCAGTATTCTATAGGGTGGAGGTCCTTCCCCGGACGGGCAGCTCAATTCGAGCGAAGAAACGCTATGCCCTACCTCTCTTAATCTCTAATAAAACAACGACCTAACTCAACATTTTGGAAAAATGGGTTTATGTGAAAAACAGTAGTCCACGGTCCTTCTTTTTACATAAGCTTATTTTACCAAAATATTAAAAACGACTAAGGGAATATCAGGAAACGGGCAGCAACGTTTACTTGTGTACAGATTAACCTACTGCGGTCAAGAACTCGCCTGTCACTCCTGTCTATGGCAAATCCCCCAAATGGCGATTGTCTTTGGGCGAGGCATAGGCTTGGACGTCCACTGCTGGAGATAGCTCCAGCAATGGACATTTACAAGCTGATGATGATGATGACGAGCTCCTGCGGACAAACATGAGCTATTGATGATGTCCCCGTGTGTACATATCTTTACGTAATTGCGTTCGCGTATTTGGTAAGAGCGTTCACCGTTGCTATTTTAGTCCTACTATTGCTAATAACGGTGTAATATGCTGATGTGAATGCTTGCCTGATCGGATAGGCATTTTGATAGATACGGGCGTGTGAAGGCAGAACAGTGAACTTCTTAATTAGTTGTAATGTTTCTTTATTAATACAGATGGGGCAAATAGGCTTGAAGATCACCTGATGGTAAGTGATCACTTCAGCCCATAGACACTGCAACACCAGGGGAGTTACAGGTGCGTTGCCGGCCCTTGAGAAATCTCTAGGCTTGCTTTTTGAAGGTCCCTAAGTCTTATCCATTCGGGAAAATAGCAGCCGGAGTCTGATTCCAAAGAACAGCCACGAGGCATGAAATTGCGCTCAAAATGGCAGTTGGTACAAGATTAAATAATTCTAATGTTAACAAATTCTCTTAGAAATGTTGGTTTGAGTGTTTGATCGTTTCATCCGTGAACTCCCAGTAGCGGTGTTTCCTGATTCCTAGGTCTTTCTTTAAGCGCGGCTTAAACACGACACAATATGTGAGTGGTTAACCAAAAAGATTTAACCAAGAAGAAAAATATTCTTCTACATAAATTAAAGGAAAAAAAAAATAACACGCTGTTGCCCATTTCCATATATATCTTTGTAGTCGTATTCTAGGATACACACGGAAGATGGGATCAAAATTAAAACCGCCCTCAATGTCACTGATACTTTTTAGGGTTCCGTAGCCAAAATGGCAAAAACGGGACCCTTATAGATTCGTCATGTCTGTCTGTCTGTCTGTCTGTCCGTCCGTATGTCACAGCCAGTTTATTCCGAAACTATAAGAGCTACAGTATTGAAATTTAGTACGTAGATGTATTCTGTTAACCGCATTAAGATTTTAAAATAAAATCAGAAAAAAATCCAAAATTTTTGGGGTTCCCCATACATAGAACTGAAACTGAAAATTTTTTTTTTCATCGAACCTATACTTGTGGGGTATCTATGGATAGGTATTTGAAAATGATGTTGAGGTTACTAACATCATTTTTTTCTAAACTGAATAGTTTGCGCGAGAGACTCTTCTAAAGTGGTAAAATGAGTGTCCCCCCCCCCGTAACTTCTAAAATATGGGCATGATAAAACTGAAAAAAATATATCATGTGTATTACTATAAAAACTACTAACGAAATTTAGTTTGAATGAAATCTAGCCAGTAGTTTTTTTTTTAAACGTCATAAATCAAATTACCTAACTTTTTCATTTAATTAATTCCAATATAATAAAACGTAAAGAAAAACATTGATTTAGCTGTATAGTGGTACGGAACCCTACGTGCGAGAGTCCGACTTGCACTTGGCCGGTTTTTTTTGCAGTACGGTACCATAAAAATAGGATTTCTGGCATCACTAAACCTGTAACAGACAGACGCGTGACGATGAATTAATACGTGTCCGGCATGGATTTAGATACACTATCATGCACAAACGCGAACGATGAAAGGGTCCAATAATTTTAGTTATGAACTATGCATCGTATTTCAGCGTAGTAAGCAAAAACGCAGCGATTGTTTTCTTAGCATTAGGAATTTTGTAAATAAAAAATAACTGTAAGGGAGCGACCTATCTTTTTCCCTACAAGCTACCTTCAGCTGCTCGTGATGCCCATATTGTTTAATACGGTTTAGTCACATTAAAATATAAAGTTAAAAATTAATAAATACATAAATTATATAAAGTAAATAATAAATTAAATAAACCTTCCATTCAAAACATAAAATATTTATAAACAAATAAGTAATTATATTTAATATAAGGAAGTAGTACTGTGTTGAAATTAGAGATGGCGCTGTATGTAGTTAAATCACGCAATCAATATTTTTCTCCGACCACATATAGCCCGTCAAAATTACGAGTGAAGTCAAAGACCCCCCCCACCCCAAATTTGATGTCTTGTATCTTTGTTATTCAGCCCACATCAGTCCACTGCTGGACATAGGCATCTCCCAATACTCGCCACTTCGATCGAAATACGGACTAAATAATATAATGTAATTATTTTGACCCTAGAAACATCCCTATTGTCTTCAAGGTAGGCATTATGCCTGCCTAATGATGAAGCACTTGTGTTATGAGTGTCAGTACACTAAGTATAGGCATTCCTAAATCGATGGTATCCAATGCTTAGCGCCTATTGCGCCCTAATAGAAATTGCGTCCACATTTATCTAACCCTAAGGCTAATTGATATTCTGATCACGACTGCCACTGGGCTCGCGTGTTAAATATGACATTAGTACGCACGTTTAGGCGGCGATTAATTGATTCCGCTTGCAATCAGGTAACGCGTAATCTGTCAACGCAAACGAGTTAACTGATCGTCATCAGCCTGTCACAGTCCACTGCTACACATAAGCCTCTCCAGTAGTTCTCCACTTTGGGCAAACGTCCGGAGGCCTAACCCATAATCGCCACCCTGGGCAGGCGGGTTGGCGATAACAGCGCGTAGCTCCTCGCCCCGGTGACGCTGTTGCCCGCCATCAGCCTGTGGTATTTAGCTATGCCTTCAATCGTGATGGTTATATCACCAGCAGTCGGTGGCCAGAGCCTCGCTTGTTATTCGCAGGATGCACCACGGGTAGGTGAGGATGGCTTGGAGTGAAAAGATGATAGACCGCCCCGTCGCATTCCGTTAACTGATCATTATCATCTATTTTATTCGTTTGTTTCATGCGGGAGATGCATTTTGTCTAAACTGAGCGTCACAGACGGCTCTGTATTATGCGTGCTTGATGTAGGAAAAACGGTGGCATGTGAGCTGCTTGGGAACGTACAGGACAAGATACTCTAGGATAGCCAAAGGCACTCCCGGAGGTCTTCAAATCGAAGGATCTGCTGAGCTTCCTGAAAGTGTTGGGCTGACAAGGGTAAGCAATTATATCGTCGCTATATATCGCGTACCGTCGCTCACCTAGGACAACAGCTTAGGTACTTAACCCTAAAAAAGCACCGATTCCACATAGAGATTAAGATGGCAGTCGATACGAGGCCCGCAGGTCGCACCAAAACTAAAGTGCAATCACATTGCTGGGCGCACCAGTAAAATCGCTTCGCCCCCAATACGAGTGCATGTGCTCGTATAAAAAAACCGATACGACGGACAATTCATTGTGTATTTCCAATCTAGAACTCCTTTCCGTTCCCGGTTTGATGAGAAGTTTATTTCGGTACGTGTTCGGAACAATTTAACCCTCTAGTTGCGATGCAGAGTATCCAAAGCGGTCGGCAAAATATCGCACTTTTAATAAAATAACGACCTTACTCAAAATGAATTTGATGTAAAAAAACAAAAACTTATTTAATTATTTTATGCTATAGCTCTAGTCTACTGTCCGGTTTTATTTAAGCCAACTATTTGGTTTGCAATAATATACATAATTATATCCTGATCTATCAATCTATAAACTAAATTTTTCAAAACTTTGAGTTAGGTAGTTATTTTATTAAGAATACGATTATTATGTACATGTATATTCATAACTAAAATGAAATGTAAAGAAATATGATGAGGTTACACTTCTAAGTATGGGGAAATCCAAAAATGTATTGTTTTTTTTTGTTTTGGTATGAAAATCTTAATGCGGTTCACCGAATACATCTACTCACCAAGTTTCCACAGTATAGGTCTTAATGTTACTGAAAAAAGTGGCTGTGACATACATGACGAATCTATAAGGGTTCCGTTTTCTTGCCATTCGGCTACGGAACCCTAATAAGACAACATTTTACCAAATGTGTACATACACATTGTATTAATTACATACACATTATTGATATTAATTAAGATATCGGCAGGATAAGGACACACACATGGTCCCTTATCCTGCCGATATCTTAATTAATATTCTAAAATGCGAAAGTGACAGTTCAACTCATCATGCCGGTCACCCATCCTGGTATAGGTGCGACACACATACATTGACTGTCACTTAGAGCGCCCTAACTTACCGGTAATAGTCCGCAATTACCGGCTACCGCGCTTTGTCCAGGGCTGCCACAAGCCGCACGACTAGTAGATGACTAAAGTCGATTATCACGAAAGCGGAAGTGGGGTATCATGTTGTGAAATGAAATGAAATAATTTTTATTTGGAACATAAAACTTATGAATACTTAAAAAACAAACTTAACATAAAAAACAATATTATGCATCCAAAATGGCTGTCACTCAGCATAAGTCGCGGCGCGGGCGCGCCCCGACGTTGGTTTTCGGTGACACCAGAAATGAGGGTGCTACTGTCATGCTTGGACGATTGTACATTGGAGTGTCTAGCTCTACATTTTATATAGGAGAGAGATAAATAGATAGATAAATAAGATAGCGAAGTGAAGTCTGCATAATACATATAAAATATATCGTTAGTTTACACATTTGTAGCGCGCGGTCTAGTGGCGTTCTCACTCTCATCGGGTGTTACGGTGCGTGTCCACAAAAGTGGGGATCAGCAAAGTTACTTACTTACTATGATGGCACAGCGACCCAAAATGAGTGTCTCCGATACCTCTCCGTCGCCACTTCTCGGTCTGTCGAGCGCCGTCTCCTGCTAGACCGTCACGCCGCGCTCGTGCAGGTCCTTTCTAGCATAGCCGCACAGTCTTTTCTTCTTTTTTTTTTTTTTCTTTGTTCTCTTACTGCACAGCACGGCAATCTGCCACTGGCATTTAGCTGCTTCAATGTGGTCTTGGTAGTGAGAGGACTAAAGGGGTAATTCCCCTAGCCACTGCTGCTGCTATCTTTTTCAGCTACTTTGAGCTGAACCTTGTTATGAGGGTTGAGACACTACTTCGCCTCAGTCTCCTGTGCAGAGTGCTATCAGATCCGGACAGCTGGGAGGCCAGAGCATTCGTGTGGTTACCCAGTCTACTCTGGTACCTTCGGCTACGGGTAGCAATCTCTTGCTTGACCGTCTTCAATCGAAGATCATGCAGAACAAATCTATTTTGGATGCACCTCGGGATGTGGAACATGGCTCTCATGGCCTTAGTTTGAAAACGCTCCAGTATCTCTATGTTACTATTTTGTATATTGCCATTTTTCTTTCATTGCTGAGTTGCGTTTTCCTACCCAGCAGCCAGTGCATGGTTCTAAGTTTTGTGTCGAGGACTTTCCTTTTACTCCAGATGTGCTTCTGCCACGTCAGCCTTCTATCCAGATGCATTCCAAGATATTTGACGGAGTCGTGATGCGGAATTTGTTCACCATTCAGAATGATTGTAGGGCAAGTGCCCTTTCTTAGTGTAAAGGTGATATGGGCAGACTTGCTCTGGTTTGCCTTTATTTTCCAAGTCTTCAGCCATTTTTCCACCTTGGAGACGTGGTTTTGTAGGTTTGTAGAGGCTGTTATAGGGTCGGCGTTTACTGACATTATTGCAGTGTCATCTGCGTATGTGGCAATACACGAATTTTCTTCTGTAGGTATGTCGGCTGTGTAGATCAGGTACATTACAGGCCCCAATATACTACCTTGAGGGACACCCGATCTAATCTCGCGCAGGTCAGACATGGTACCATTTACCTTTACTTCAAAACATCGTTTATCCAGGTAGCTTTTCAGTATGAAGTAGAAAGAATGAGGTAAGTGCTTTTTTAGTTTGTATAGTAGACTCACATGCCAGACCCTGTCGAAGGCTTGGCTTATGTCCAGGAACACCGCCGAACAATACTTCTTGTTTGCAAAGGTGCTGCTGATGGTATCCGTCACTCTGTGCACCTGTTCGATAGTGCCGTGTTTTTGTCTAAAGCCGAATTGGTGAGAAGGAAGTACAGACTCTAAGGCTTCCTTCAGATTGACGTTTAACCGCCATCAAACCGCCGTCAAACCGCTACCCCTGTTCACACTACGAACGCGGCGGGGCGCGGCGTTCAAACTGCGGTTTGGCGGTTGATTCGCTACCTATCGGCGGCGGCGGCCGCGTTTTGACATCGGCGGGCTAGGGCTGCTCTATAGTCAAATTGTGAATATCGATGAAAGTAGAAGACAAATGCCCATCGCGAATCTTACATATGCAAAGTAAGCGTATCTGCACTACGTAGTGTCACTAGGAAAATAACTTAGTGCCGACGTAAGTTCTTTAGTGTAGGTACTCTCGTAATTAATGGTTCACAATTGGTGGGCAGCAATACTATCCATATTTTGGGTAAAATTTTCAGCTACTAAATATTTTTAGCTAGAAGATATACTCTACCACAAGTCAATGTCGCAAAATTTCATATCCATTAATTCTAAAGAGGTTTGCTCTTGTCGGGTGAGCAATATCCACCACTCCCTGAACTCCGCCAGTGCCTTCAGGTCCCATTACGTAAAACAGTACTCGAAGGTAATATAGAATAGGAAAGAAAGGATGAGAGAGGCCACGACGACCATTACACAACAGCTAAGGAGAAAGTTATTTAACTATTTCCTAAATGATAATAATGGCCCGTTTGCACTATAAAAAAAAATACCTTTCTTTACTCTTTGTCGAAATATTTTCTCAAGAAACTATCCATTTCCATTTAAAATTATTTTACCTTTCAGCTTATTATATTTAGATATTATCGAAACTTTAATAGCACTATACCTCCATCACTAGCTAGTGACATTTCTTCTTCTGTTTTATAGAACGTAACTTTACACGGTTAAAATAAAATATGAAACAAATTTATTTGAATTTATAAATTATGGTGGAAAATATAAGTACACGATGAGGCCACACTAATTATTTAGAAATGGTTATAAAACTATAGATACATTTTTAGTTAGCATTTTTCTATACCAAAAATCAAACATTATTTTCTATGAAATACGAAATAATGGAAATCTGAACATGATTAATTCATGAATACCTATATCTACCTATTTTATGTGCCTTTAGGGAAAGGATTTTATAAAAGAATATTAGTAGATTTTAATTAGTTTTCCTTATTCAATAATATAACATATTTTATTAAATTGAAAATGTAAATTGTAAGTAAATTAAAAGCGCCGTAAACTGCCATCGGTTCCGGTAGAACACGTTGCAAAATCTCGTTCCTACTTCCCTGAGGATTCAAACCACATAGAGATTTTGGTTAACGCCTGTTGTGATTTCCACGGCAGTAAATAGGTTTTCCAGGTGTAACTGAAACTTTTCAGAAGAGCCCTTCTCGTACAAGGCATCAAAAGTTAGGAGTGGGAGTCTTTGACGTCACTCGCTCCCGTAAAAATGCCTCACTGAGTACGTCACGCGTAATTTCAACAGGCTATAACTTTGTAATTTTTAGTCTAATTTGCAAATAAAAAAATACGTGTCTTTTATTTTTTTTTTGATATAACGCACCCCCCGGCGAATAAAACGGTTATTGCAGAATTGCTATTTTTCAGGAGAAGCAAAAACCGAAATCGGTGTATTCACCGATTATTAGAGATATTTCTCTGAAACTATAACTTTCAAATAAATGCTTCTAACTTTAATTGAAAGTAGAAACAAGAAAGCAGTCGTGTCTGTCCGAGTTGCAGCTAAATCTACCTGATCCTTGTCTATAAATGTAGCCACCGGTCTCCAGGAACCGCTGGCAAAACTTTTCAAATCGAAAAACGGTTTGAGTTCAGTTGAATACCCGATTGAAGCAGTACCCTCACTTGAGCAGCTTCATCAAGTGCGATATCCATATTCAAGCTGTGTTTCTTATTACTCATCTTTTATTGTGTCCTCATAAACTTGTTTGTTAGCGAAAACCCCCAATTGAACCGTTATCGACCCTGGGAGATTTGTTTGTGTGCGCGTCGACGATGGCACCGGCATGACTGATGTGTACTTCTACAATTGAAAGTACCAGGAGTGCATAATCACATAGGAAGTTTAAATTATTCAATTCCTATACAAGAAGCATTGTAATATTTGATAAGAATTTCTTTAAGTATTGTGGGAACGAAAACTCCCATTAGATCTACCGTAAAAACAGGTAGTAGAATACAACATAGTACATCATAATTTTAGTATGAAGTAAGTAAATACAATAATTCTTTATTTTCGCAACGCGCTTCAAAAATGGTTACGTTCTGTTAGTAGATACGTAATTGTTTTATTTTTAGTGTTGTTACAATTTAATCGTTACGTTAATGGATCATAATGATTAATCGATATGTGAAGAGTACAAATTGTAATCACAGCATGGGTCACCAGAAAGTTAAACGATCACTAGGAATCGTTAATTATTTGCTGTTCGCTTAAGACAATTGTGACAACTGTATTAAATGTGAGTTTATGAAATTTATTTCTTAAGTGAAGATGTTATTATAGATAAAAATACGATAATATTATGATTTAATCAAAACTTAACTTTTGTAATAATATTTGAAGTTTGTAAACGTCAATAAACTTCTCATTTGCAATCAATTTAGTACTCATGGCTCTCAAATAAGTTAAATTGTACTTCTTCTTAAGGTGACCAGAAAGTACTTAGTATAGAACAGTAAACAATCGTGTATCCTATTCCCAAAAACAGAGTTATTAAAGTCATACATAAATTATCTATAAAGCGATTATCGATGTTTAGATTGTTAAATCATTTGGTACTTGAATCGATTTATTCTCACTAAAGAATCAACTATTATCTATAGCCGACCATCGATCTACAACACTACCAGCTGCCGAACCGCAAAACCGCGACCGCTAGTGTGAACACCTCGGCCGTTTTGCGGTTGATCGGCGGTCGATTTGCGGTAGCCGCCGGGCGGATCAACCGCTATTGTGAACTAAAATAAACGCTAGTATGAACAGGCGCTAAATGCGGACGCAATCTATTCAGCAGGACTTTTTCATAAAGCTTGCCCAGCAAAGGCAGTAGACTGATTGGCCTGTAGGAGGAAACTTCTTCTGGCTGTTTGCCCGGTTTCAATATCATGACCACCTGGGCTAGTTTCCATTGGAAAGGACTATGGGAGAGTCTCAGACAAGCATTGAAGAGCTTTACCAAGAACATTATCCCTTTTCTAGGTAGTTTGCTGAGGAGTACTAAGTCAAGTTGATCGTAGCCTGGTGCCTTTCCATGCGGCAGGCTTTTGATTTCTGGGGTACAACAAGGGAAGCCTCCACGCGTGGTCGTCTGCTTGCAGACGGCCCGGCGTACCCCGGGCAACGGCGGGTAGCAGTGTGTCATGCTACCCGACGGCTAATTCCCTAGAGGAGAGACGCTTGGATCCCGTCTCTCCTCGAACAAGGTGGGGCCAGTGTTGGCGTAGTACACTGCGACGCCTTCACACGGCCAGTGCTTCGGCACATTTTGATGGGGCCTTTTGGCCTGTGGGTCTCTCCCAATGGCGGGGCATTTGTCCGATTGGTGAGAGACGTGTTGTCGGGCGCATTTGCGCCGGTTTGTCGTAGATGGTCGCGGAGGAAGAGGAGTGCCCTTCGGGGGATCTCGCGGTGTTGTCGTTGCCGTCCTCCCTGTCTTCTGCGACCGTTGCCGCCTTACCAGATGAGCCGTTTGACGGCGTAGGATGGCAGTGTATCACTGCGGCGCGGCGGGTCCGATGGCCACGGTTCTCGTGGTCGTCGGATATGGTCCTTTTGGACTGGTCGCCGGGCAACCTGTTTCCCCTCGCTGGAGGGACCAGGGGGCTTGCCTTGACTGGCGAGTCCGAGTGGAGTGAGACCACAATAAAAAACCGCCTGTTATCCCGACTTCGGTCGGGACCAGGGGGCGCGAGCTCAAGTGGAGAAAACCACAATAAAAAACCACCGTGCGGCGGCGGCTGCACGCACGGTACAAACCAGGGTTTTTTAGTGGGTATTCTCTGCCGACGCGGAGCGAGTCCCACATAACCCGTCTGCTCCCCCGGGCAGCGGGTATGCGTAAACTGCATTTCTCCCTGGTGAAACAAAAAAAAAAAAGGCTTTTGATTTCTCTGATTATTTCATCAGGACTTACTGGTTTCAGAGGAAGGCACAGCTGGTTAGGCGACTGCAGGTAATCAGCTATTTCATCATCCATATTACTTTCATCCGGGGGTAGGGGCGCAAAAACGTTTTCTAAATGATTTGCAAAAGCGTTAGCTTTTTCGTCATCAGATCTAGCCCAGCCGATGTCCTGCCTTAATGGAGGAATGTGGTCCTTTGGCCGCTTAAGATTTTTTGTTGCGCGCCACAGAGAGTAATTTGTGTCCTTGTGAGGGGTAAGACGAGATAGGTGACTTTGTATGCTAAGATTTTCATGCTCTGCAATCATGTCTCTCAGTTCTCTTGACGCTCGGTTGAACTTAGTTTTGTCCGGAGGATATCTGGTTCTCTGCCATTCCCCTCTCAGCCTGCGTCTTTCTCTGACCTTCTCGATGATGTTCCTCGGATAAGTCTCCCTTTTGGCTCCTGTTTTTCTGCTTACAATTGTAGACTCTGAGGCTGCTGTGTGTATTATGCAGTTAAGTCTCTCGACATTGGTCTCAACATCGTCTGTGGATTTTAAACTAGCACTCAGGTCAATGCTGTTAGTTACTATGTCCTTGTATTTCTCCCAATTCGTTTTGTTGTTGTAGATATAAGGGGGTGGCTCGAGGAGGACAGGTTGCTTATACACATTGAGAATGACAGGCGTATGATCTGATGATAGGTCATTGCATTTTTCTATCTTCAGGTAGATGCGTGCAAGGTTCCTTACTACGAAGAAGTACGTAAGAAGAAGGTCAGGTATTTTGTTGCAGTCCGATGGCCAGTATGTTGGCTCCCCATGAGAGACACTTTCCAGGTTGAGATCTTGGTTTGCCTTATAAAGCTGTCTGCTTCGTGGGTTAATTAGTCTGGATCCCCAGAAGGTATGCTTCGAGTTCCAATCTCCTCCACAGACAAATGTTGGGCCAAGTAGACTAAAGAATACTTTGAATTCTTCAGCTTCTATTTTGTGTCTTGGTGGGCAGTATATTGCTGAGACGGTTGTTTCTGTGTTCTTGTGTTGGATCCTTATGGACGTAGCTTGGATTTTTTCAGTCTGATAAGATTCAAGAGCATAGTGCTTGATTTTGTTTTTGACTGTTACAGCCGTCCCTCCGTGAGAGTTACCTGATGGGTGATCAGTCCTATGAATGGTATAGTTCTGGAACTTCACATGTGATCGCTGGGTGAACCTTGTTTCAGAGATAAGGACAATATCAATATTTTCGTTGTTGATAAACAATTCAAGTTCTTGTCGTCTATCAGTTAACCCGTTGGCGTTCCACGTCATAATACGGATATTTAGTCCCTCCGTGAGGCTAGGCTTGTGATAAGTTTGATCATTTGATCCATCATGCTGTTCATCATGTCTTTCATGATTGCTTGGAATTTATTAAACATGCTGTCTAGTATTTCTACCATGTTATTTTGACTGGGTTCCGTTTTGGATTCTTGTGACTGTGGGGTATGTTTCTCTCGTTTGCTGTTCAGCACATTACGATAGCTGGGTCTTTCGGGACGTGTTGATTTTACTTTTTCGGCTGTGGTTGCTTGTGGTTGGGTATTTCCGGTCACTTGTTTGTATAGTCTAGGGGCGGGTTTAGTGTTGAGTATCTTCTCCTTATACTGTTTGTATTTATTGCAGCCTTTGTAGCTTGCTGGGTGTTTTCCTTGACAATTTGCACAAGTAGCCTCGGTTTCTGGGGTTTTTGTGCATGTTGTAGTTGGGTGATCATTTCCGCACTTAACACATCTGAAAGGTCTGTAGCATTGGTTCTTGGAGTGCCCAAATCTTTGGCATCTTTTGCATTGCAGTACTTCTTTTTTCTATAGGGTGCCTCTATTGTAACTC
>CM062101.1:6433921-6680400 GCA_031163375.1 Conogethes punctiferalis | reverse complement strand
AACTCCGATGTGTTTTACCTTAAAGATGTCCTTATTATTGGTGTGCGGCTCCAGGTCTACATAGTAGAGGGGAAGTTTTTCCTTTGTTGTCCTATGTAGCACATTGACTATTTGTCGTACTTCATGGCCATTTGCTTGTAGTTCCTCTTTAATGATTTTAGTGTCCTCTGTAGCATGCGGTCCTCTAACCACTACTCTGTATGCCCTTTCGCTTTTAAGTTTGTAGGTATAGTGGTTGATGTTATTTTCAATTAAGTTGTCCTTTATGAGTTTGTAGGTTTCTATGTCCACTGGCATTATTTTGATGACATGCCCAGATCTCAGGGTGGTTATTGTTATCTTGTTCATATCCACTACCTTGCTCAAGAGATTTCTTAGAGGCGTTATGTCAACTATGCCAGTTACAAAAATTGGTTCTGGTTTTGGTATATATTCTTTTTCTTTGTATTTGTTTTTGTTTTCAGCAACTGGTTCTTCGTCACTAAGAATATTAAACTGGTTTTGTATAGGAACCGCATAGTTGAATCGCTTGGTGGTGGTTTCTTTACTTTGAGTCTGTGTGGGACTGTCTTGTCTTTTTCGTTTTTTGTTGGGTACTTTGTCTTGCTGCCATTTCAAGTGTCGTTGTTGGTCCGTTTGTTGATCAGGGGAGTTTTTTTTTTTTTTTTTTTTTTCTTTATAGTAGCACGGCATAATGGCTTCTCCGCGCCTGATGGAAAGCGAAAGAGAAGCCCAAGTCACTGCGACAGCGGGCAAGCAACCGATTGGTCACCTGTCAGCTGCCGCCGCCATGCCGGCCCATAAGGTGCTTCTTCACGCCCCGCTTAAAGGATCCCATATCAAAGGAGGGAGGAAACACATGTCCTGGCAATGAGTTCCACATTTTAACGACGCGGCAAAGATAGGAATTGCCGAACTTTTTCGTACGCGAAGGGATGTTTTCCACGGTGAAACTATGACAACGTAGGCCAGCACGTGTGGTTCTGTTTCGGAAGAGGGAAGGTGGGACAAGGGAAAACAACTCTTCAGAGCACTCACCATGGTACAGGCGATAAAAAACACTCAAGGACGCAACATCTCTTCGTAATTGAAGAGGTTCTAAGGACTCGGTAACGTTTTCATCGCCTATAATACGAATAGCCCTTCGCTGCATTCTGTCGAGAGCGTCAAGAAGGTATTTGGCAGATCCATCCCAGAGATGCGAGCAATATTCCACGCAGGAACGAACTTGCGTCTTATATAAAAGACACAACTCGTCCGGCGAAAAGAACCTACGCACTCTGTTCAGGATCCCCAGCTTCTTAGACGCAGTAGTGGTCAAGCTCTCGATGTAGTCCCTCTGGTTCAGATCGCAGCGAAGTCCCATGCCAAGCATAATTAAGCTTTCTCGCAGTTGTAGGTGATTGCTCTGGAAAGTGGGACAAGAAGGGAATGAGGACGTTTTTGATGAAAACGCGCAAACCTGAGTTTTCTTGGCGTTGAACTCAACCAAGTTATTGGAACCCCATTCCGCAAGAAGTTCCAAAACTCGATTGAGCTCAAGGACAAGATTCTCTCGCCTCTCATCAATTTCCACTCTGCCCGCATTAGGCCGACTAAAATACCGTCCGTGCACCGTACTATCATCTGCATAACAATGAATGTTTCCAAGCGGCAACATGTCATTGATATGCAGAAGAAAGAGGGTGGGGGACAACACGGAACCCTGTGGTACGCCAGCATTCACTGACATGAACCGCGAAGCGTATCCGTCAGCAACGACACGGATTTTTCGCTCATGCAGGAAAGCAGCAATCCACTCACAGAGCTTAGCGGACAGACCGTATGCCGGAAGCTTGGAAAGTAGAGCCCTGTGCCAGACTCTATCGAAGGCCTTGGCGATGTCTAGAAACTTTGTCAACAAACAAGTATTGAATCCAAAGTTGCAAAAAGAAATAGCTACCATTCAGGGCAAGACTTATGGCAATAGTAATGCGGACGCTCCCGGAGGGGTGAACTTCACACCAACACCAGCATCCACAACCCAAACCTTACATCAACGATTTGCTACTACATAAGTGATGTCAAGTTAGAGAAGTCTATCTTTACTGTAAAAGTACTTTTATAGAACTGATGGTACTGGTAAAGTATAATTTATATTTAAAATGTGTTATAATTGTGATCAATACTAAAATACTCCGCCGATGACGGTCCCAAGCCCGTATGCAAAAGGAGGAGGGTTGGTTGAAGAGAAGAGACCTACCAACCGTAAAAGGTCAACGCCGAGTATCGGGCGGCGGTAACTAACCCGATTTGAACACAAGTGGAGATAGGAAATGATCTTCATAACCCGCTAACCTGTGGATCTACTCTATAGAAACGGGGACATTGGCTTAGGCTCGCAGACGCGGTCCGGGACGCCGGGCAGGCAAGGCCGGTCGCGGTCGCGCTCTCGCGGGCCCAGGGGCCGATCCCAGTCGCGAACGCGCTCGCAGTCGCAAGCTCGCTTTCGATCACGCCAACGCCGCTCCATGTCACGCGCAAGATCCGCTTCAAGATCACGATCACAACTACGAGGACTGACACCCAAAGGCAGGGCGGGATTAGAAGAGCAATATGAGATGCCGCAGTTGGTTAGGATTGGCAGAGGTGGATGGAAAAATAGACTTCGCCGGTCCAATTCTAGCACAAACATTCAAGGTAATGTGCACAGCAGACTTGGCATTAACAATCGAGGAGGTGCAAATAACCGAAGACCATTGGCTGTAGCAAAACGAGGAATCTCGAAACGTGGAAGTGGTTTAAGCACCGGCAACAGATATAGTGCTGTAGGATTGAGATCTGATCAGATTCTTAAGGAGCGGCGTCAGAATTTCCTTATGCAAAACAATGTAATTAAGTCACAGACATTTACTAGATCTAGGAACAATTCTTTCAATTCAGCATCTCAACTGACAGTCAGTGTAGCAAATGATTTTGCTAAAAGACGTCGTAACAGTGTTGGTAATGCTGGCTACCTTAATAAACAAAGTCTTGCTCAGCTGAATAATCAATTCAGTGGCTATAACACAAGAAGAGGCCCTGGGAGTGTTAAATCTTTGGGATCTAACAGGTCTAATCGTTCCCATCAGTCTAATGCTAGCAGAAAATCAACACGTTCACGTGGCAGAGGCAGAGGAGGAAACAGAGTTATTGGTCGAAACTTTGTCAACAAACAAGTATTGAATCCAAAGTTGCAAAAAGAAATAGCTACCATTCAGGGCAAGACTTATGGCAATAGTAATGCGGACGCTCCCGGAGGGGTGAACTTCACACCAACACCAGCATCCACAACCCAAACCTTACATCAACGATTTGCTACTACATAAGTGATGTCAAGTTAGAGAAGTCTATCTTTACTGTAAAAGTACTTTCAAAGAACTGATGGTACTGGTAAAGTATAATTTATATTTAAAATGTGTTATAATTGTGATCAATACTAAAATACTCCGCCGATGACGGTCCCAAGCCCGTATGCAAAAGGAGGAGGGTTGGTTGAAGAGAAGAGACCTACCAACCGTAAAAGGTCAACGCCGAGTATCGGGCGGCGGTAACTAACCCGATTTGAACACAAGTAGAGATAGGAAATGATCTTCATAACCCGCTAACCTGTGGATCTACTCTATAGAAACGGGGACATTGGCTTAGGCTCGCAGACGCGGTCCGGGACGCCGGGCAGGCAAGGCCGGTCGCGGTCGCGCTCTCGCGGGCCCAGGGGCCGATCCCAGTCGCGAACGCGCTCGCAGTCGCAAGCTCGCTTTCGATCACGCCAACGCCGCTCCATGTCACGCGCAAGATCCGCTTCAAGATCACGATCACAACTACGAGGACTGACACCCAAAGGCAGGGCGGGATTAGAAGAGCAATATGAGATGCCGCAGTTGGTTAGGACTGGCAGAGGTGGATGGAAAAATAGACTTCGCCGGTCCAATTCTAACCCAAACGTTCAAGGTAATGTGCACAGCAGACTTGGCATTAACAATCGAGAAGGTGCAAATAACCGAAGACCATTGGCTGTAGCAAAACGAGGAATCTCGAAACGTGGAAGAGGTTTAAGCACCGGCAACAGATATAGTGCTGTAGGATTGAGATCTGATCAGATTCTTAAGGAGCGGCGTCAGAATTTCCTTATGCAAAACAATGTATTAAGTCACAGACATTTACTAGATCTAGGAACAATTTTTTCAATTCAGCATCTCAACTGACAGTCAGTGTAGCAAACGATTTTGCTAAAAGACGTCGTAACAGTGTTGGTAATGCTGGCTACCTTAATAAACAAAGTCTTGCTCAGCTGAATAATCAATTCAGTGGCTATAACACAAGAAGAGGCCCTGGGAGTGTTAAATCTTTGGGATCTAACAGGTCTAATCGTTCCCATCAGTCTAATGCTAGCAGAAAATCAACACGTTCACGTGGCAGAGGCAGAGGAGGAAACAGAGTTATTGGTCGAAACTTTGTCAACAAACAAGTATTGAATCCAAAGTTGCAAAAAGAAATAGCTACCATTCAGGGCAAGACTTATGGCAATAGTAATGCGGACGCTCCCGGAGGGGTGAACTTCACACCAACACCAGCATCCACAACCCAAACCTTACATCAACGATTTGCTACTACATAAGTGATGTCAAGTTAGAGAAGTCTATCTTTACTGTAAAAGTACTTTTAAAGAACTGATGGTACTGGTAAAGTATAATTTATATTTAAAATGTGTTATAATTGTGATCAATACTAAAATACTCCGCCGATGACGGTCCCAAGCCCGTATGCAAAAGGAGGAGGGTTGGTTGAAGAGAAGAGACCTACCAACCGTAAAAGGTCAACGCCGAGTATCGGGCGGCGGTAACTAGCCCGATTTGAACACAAGTGGAGATAGGAAATGATCTTCATAACCCGCTAACCTGTGGATCTACTCTATAGAAACGGGGACATTGGCTTAGGCTCGCAGACGCGGTCCGGGACGCCGGGCAGGCAAGGCCGGTCGCGGTCGCGCTCTCGCGGGCCCAGGGGCCGATCCCAGTCGCGAACGCGCTCGCAGTCGCAAGCTCGCTTTCGATCACGCCAACGCCGCTCCATGTCACGCGCAAGATCCGCTTCAAGATCACGATCACAACTACGAGGACTGACACCCAAAGGCAGGGCGGGATTAGAAGAGCAATATGAGATGCCGCAGTTGGTTAGGACTGGCAGAGGTGGATGGAAAAATAGACTTCGCCGGTCCAATTCTAACCCAAACGTTCAAGGTAATGTGCACAGCAGACTTGGCATTAACAATCGAGAAGGTGCAAATAACCGAAGACCATTGGCTGTAGCAAAACGAGGAATCTCGAAACGTGGAAGAGGTTTAAGCACCGGCAACAGATATAGTGCTGTAGGATTGAGATCTGATCAGATTCTTAAGGAGCGGCGTCAGAATTTCCTTATGCAAAACAATGTATTAAGTCACAGACATTTACTAGATCTAGGAACAATTCTTTCAATTCAGCATCTCAACTGACAGTCAGTGTAGCAAATGATTTTGCTAAAAGACGTCGTAACAGTGTTGGTAATGCTGGCTACCTTAATAAACAAAGTCTTGCTCAGCTGAATAATCAATTCAGTGGCTATAACACAAGAAGAGGCCCTGGGAGTGTTAAATCTTTGGGATCTAACAGGTCTAATCGTTCCCATCAGTCTAATGCTAGCAGAAAATCAACACGTTCACGTGGCAGAGGCAGAGGAGGAAACAGAGTTATTGGTCGAAACTTTGTCAACAAACAAGTATTGAATCCAAAGTTGCAAAAAGAAATAGCTACCATTCAGGGCAAGACTTATGGCAATAGTAATGCGGACGCTCCCGGAGGGGTGAACTTCACACCAACACCAGCATCCACAACCCAAACCTTACATCAACGATTTGCTACTACATAAGTGATGTCAAGTTAGAGAAGTCTATCTTTACTGTAAAAGTACTTTTAAAGAACTGATGGTACTGGTAAAGTATAATTTATATTTAAAATGTGTTATAATTGTGATCAATATTAAAATACTCCGCCGATGACGGTCCCAAGCCCGTATGCAAAAGGAGGAGGGTTGGTTGAAGAGAAGAGACCTACCAACCGTAAAAGGTCAACGCCGAGTATCGGGCGGCGGTAACTAGCCCGATTTGAACACAAGTGGAGATAGGAAATGATCTTCATAACCCGCTAACCTGTGGATCTACTCTATAGAAACGGGGACATTGGCTTAGGCTCGCAGACGCGGTCCGGGACGCCGGGCAGGCAAGGCCGGTCGCGGTCGCGCTCTCGCGGGCCCAGGGGCCGATCCCAGTCGCGAACGCGCTCGCAGTCGCAAGCTCGCTTTCGATCACGCCAACGCCGCTCCATGTCACGCGCAAGATCCGCTTCAAGATCACGATCACAACTACGAGGACTGACACCCAAAGGCAGGGCGGGATTAGAAGAGCAATATGAGATGCCGCAGTTGGTTAGGACTGGCAGAGGTGGATGGAAAAATAGACTTCGCCGGTCCAATTCTAACCCAAACGTTCAAGGTAATGTGCACAGCAGACTTGGCATTAACAATCGAGAAGGTGCAAATAACCGAAGACCATTGGCTGTAGCAAAACGAGGAATCTCGAAACGTGGAAGAGGTTTAAGCACCGGCAACAGATATAGTGCTGTAGGATTGAGATCTGATCAGATTCTTAAGGAGCGGCGTCAGAATTTCCTTATGCAAAACAATGTAATTAAGTCACAGACATTTACTAGATCTAGGAACAATTCTTTCAATTCAGCATCTCAACTGACAGTCAGTGTAGCAAATGATTTTGCTAAAAGACGTCGTAACAGTGTTGGTAATGCTGGCTACCTTAATAAACAAAGTCTTGCTCAGCTGAATAATCAATTCAGTGGCTATAACACAAAAAGAGGCCCTGGGAGTGTTAAATCTTTGGGATCTAACAGGTCTAATCGTTCCCATCAGTCTAATGCTAGCAGAAAATCAACACGTTCACGTGGCAGAGGCAGAGGAGGAAACAGAGTTATTGGTCGAAACTTTGTCAACAAACAAGTATTGAATCCAAAGTTGCAAAAAGAAATAGCTACCATTCAGGGCAAGACTTATGGCAATAGTAATGCGGACGCTCCCGGAGGGGTGAACTTCACACCAACACCAGCATCTACAACCCAAACCTTACATCAACGATTTGCTACTACATAAGTGATGTCAAGTTAGAGAAGTTTATCTTTACTGTAAAAGTACTTTCAAAGAACTGATGGTACTGGTAAAGTATAATTTATATTTAAAATGTGTTATAATTGTGATCAATACTAAAATACTCCGCCGATGACGGTCCCAAGCCCGTATGCAAAAGGAGGAGGGTTGGTTGAAGAGAAGAGACCTACCAACCGTAAAAGGTCAACGCCGAGTATCGGGCGGCGGTAACTAACCCGATTTGAACACAAGTAGAGATAGGAAATGATCTTCATAACCCGCTAACCTGTGGATCTACTCTATAGAAACGGGGACATTGGCTTAGGCTCGCAGACGCGGTCCGGGACGCCGGGCAGGCAAGGCCGGTCGCGGTCGCGCTCTCGCGGGCCCAGGGGCCGATCCCAGTCGCGAACGCGCTCGCAGTCGCAAGCTCGCTTTCGATCACGCCAACGCCGCTCCATGTCACGCGCAAGATCCGCTTCAAGATCACGATCACAACTACGAGGACTGACACTCAAAGGCAGGGCGGGATTAGAAGAGCAATATGAGATGCCGCAGTTGGTTAGGACTGGCAGAGGTGGATGGAAAAATAGACTTCGCCGGTCCAATTCTAACCCAAACGTTCAAGGTAATGTGCACAGCAGACTTGGCATTAACAATCGAGAAGGTGCAAATAACCGAAGACCATTGGCTGTAGCAAAACGAGGAATCTCGAAACGTGGAAGAGGTTTAAGCACCGGCAACAGATATAGTGCTGTAGGATTGAGATCTGATCAGATTCTTAAGGAGCGGCGTCAGAATTTCCTTATGCAAAACAATGTATTAAGTCACAGACATTTACTAGATCTAGGAACAATTCTTTCAATTCAGCATCTCAACTGACAGTCAGTGTAGCAAATGATTTTGCTAAAAGACGTCGTAACAGTGTTGGTAATGCTGGCTACCTTAATAAACAAAGTCTTGCTCAGCTGAATAATCAATTCAGTGGCTATAACACAAGAAGAGGCCCTGGGAGTGTTAAATCTTTGGGATCTAACAGGTCTAATCGTTCCCATCAGTCTAATGCTAGCAGAAAATCAACACGTTCACGTGGCAGAGGCAGAGGAGGAAACAGAGTTATTGGTCGAAACTTTGTCAACAAACAAGTATTGAATCCAAAGTTGCAAAAAGAAATAGCTACCATTCAGGGCAAGACTTATGGCAATAGTAATGCGGACGCTCCCGGAGGGGTGAACTTCACACCAACACCAGCATCCACAACCCAAACCTTACATCAACGATTTGCTACTACATAAGTGATCTCAAGTTAGAGAAGTCTATCTTTACTGTAAAAGTACTTTTAAAGAACTGATGGTACTGGTAAAGTATAATTTATATTTAAAATGTGTTATAATTGTGATCAATACTAAAATACTCCGCCGATGACGGTCCCAAGCCCGTATGCAAAAGGAGGAGGGTTGGTTGAAGAGAAGAGACCTACAAACCGTAAAAGGTCAACGCCGAGTATCGGGCGGCGGTAACTAGCCCGATTTGAACACAAGTGGAGATAGGAAATGATCTTCATAACCCGCTAACCTGTGGATCTACTCTATAGAAACGGGGACATTGGCTTAGGCTCGCAGACGCGGTCCGGGACGCCGGGCAGGCAAGGCCGGTCGCGGTCGCGCTCTCGCGGGCCCAGGGGCCGATCCCAGTCGCGAACGCGCTCGCAGTCGCAAGCTCGCTTTCGATCACGCCAACGCCGCTCCATGTCACGCGCAAGATCCGCTTCAAGATCACGATCACAACTACGAGGACTGACACCCAAAGGCAGGGCGGGATTAGAAGAGCAATATGAGATGCCGCAGTTGGTTAGGACTGGCAGAGGTGGATGGAAAAATAGACTTCGCCGGTCCAATTCTAACCCAAACGTTCAAGGTAATGTGCACAGCAGACTTGGCATTAACAATCGAGAAGGTGCAAATAACCGAAGACCATTGGCTGTAGCAAAACGAGGAATCTCGAAACGTGGAAGAGGTTTAAGCACCGGCAACAGATATAGTGCTGTAGGATTGAGATCTGATCAGATTCTTAAGGAGCGGCGTCAGAATTTCCTTATGCAAAACAATGTAATTAAGTCACAGACATTTACTAGATCTAGGAACAATTCTTTCAATTCAGCATCTCAACTGACAGTCAGTGTAGCAAATGATTTTGCTAAAAGACGTCGTAACAGTGTTGGTAATGCTGGCTACCTTAATAAACAAAGTCTTGCTCAGCTGAATAATCAATTCAGTGGCTATAACACAAGAAGAGGCCCTGGGAGTGTTAAATCTTTGGGATCTAACAGGTCTAATCGTTCCCATCAGTCTAATGCTAGCAGAAAATCAACACGTTCACGTGGCAGAGGCAGAGGAGGAAACAGAGTTATTGGTCGAAACTTTGTCAACAAACAAGTATTGAATCCAAAGTTGCAAAAAGAAATAGCTACCATTCAGGGCAAGACTTATGGCAATAGTAATGCGGACGCTCCCGGAGGGGTGAACTTCACACCAACACCAGCATCCACAACCCAAACCTTACATCAACGATTTGCTACTACATAAGTGATGTCAAGTTAGAGTAGTTTATCTTTACTGTAAAAGTTCTTTCAAAGAACTGATGGTACTGGTAAAGTATAATTTATATTTAAAATGTGTTATAATTGTGATCAATACTAAAATACTCCGCCGATGACGGTCCCAAGCCCGTATGCAAAAGGAGGAGGGTTGGTTGAAGAGAAGAGACCTACCAACCGTAAAAGGTCAACGCCGAGTATCGGGCGGCGGTAACTAACCCGATTTGAACACAAGTGGAGATAGGAAATGATCTTCATAACCCGCTAACCTGTGGATCTACTCTATAGAAACGGGGACATTGGCTTAGGCTCGCAGACGCGGTCCGGGACGCCGGGCAGGCAAGGCCGGTCGCGGTCGCGCTCTCGCGGGCCCAGGGGCCGATCCCAGTCGCGAACGCGCTCGCAGTCGCAAGCTCGCTTTCGATCACGCCAACGCCGCTCCATGTCACGCGCAAGATCCGCTTCAAGATCACGATCACAACTACGAGGACTGACACCCAAAGGCAGGGCGGGATTAGAAGAGCAATATGAGATGCCGCAGTTGGTTAGGACTGGCAGAGGTGGATGGAAAAATAGACTTCGCCGGTCCAATTCTAACCCAAACGTTCAAGGTAATGTGCACAGCAGACTTGGCATTAACAATCGAGAAGGTGCAAATAACCGAAGACCATTGGCTGTAGCAAAACGAGGAATCTCGAAACGTGGAAGAGGTTTAAGCACCGGCAACAGATACAGTGCTGTAGGATTGAGATCTGATCAGATTCTTAAGGAGCGGCGTCAGAATTTCCTTATGCAAAACAATGTATTAAGTCACAGACATTTACTAGATCTAGGAACAATTCTTTCAATTCAGCATCTCAACTGACAGTCAGTGTAGCAAATGATTTTGCTAAAAGACGTCGTAACAGTGTTGGTAATGCTGGCTACCTTAATAAACAAAGTCTTGCTCAGCTGAATAATCAATTCAGTGGCTATAACACAAGAAGAGGCCCTGGGAGTGTTAAATCTTTGGGATCTAACAGGTCTAATCGTTCCCATCAGTCTAATGCTAGCAGAAAATCAACACGTTCACGTGGCAGAGGCAGAGGAGGAAACAGAGTTATTGGTCGAAACTTTGTCAACAAACAAGTATTGAATCCAAAGTTGCAAAAAGAAATAGCTACCATTCAGGGCAAGACTTATGGCAATAGTAATGCGGACGCTCCCGGAGGGGTGAACTTCACACCAACACCAGCATCCACAACCCAAACCTTACATCAACGATTTGCTACTACATAAGTGATGTCAAATTAGAGAAGTCTATCTTTACTGTAAAAGTACTTTTAAAGAACTGATGGTACTGGTAAAGTATAATTTATATTTAAAATGTGTTATAATTGTGATCAATACTAAAATACTCCGCCGATGACGGTCCCAAGCCCGTATGCAAAAGGAGGAGGGTTGGTTGAAGAGAAGAGACCTACCAACCGTAAAAGGTCAACGCCGAGTATCGGGCGGCGGTAACTAGCCCGATTTGAACACAAGTGGAGATAGGAAATGATCTTCATAACCCGCTAACCTGTGGATCTACTCTATAGAAACGGGGACATTGGCTTAGGCTCGCAGACGCGGTCCGGGACGCCGGGCAGGCAAGGCCGGTCGCGGTCGCGCTCTCGCGGGCCCAGGGGCCGATCCCAGTCGCGAACGCGCTCGCAGTCGCAAGCTCGCTTTCGATCACGCCAACGCCGCTCCATGTCACGCGCAAGATCCGCTTCAAGATCACGATCACAACTACGAGGACTGACACCCAAAGGCAGGGCGGGATTAGAAGAGCAATATGAGATGCCGCAGTTGGTTAGGACTGGCAGAGGTGGATGGAAAAATAGACTTCGCCGGTCCAATTCTAACCCAAACGTTCAAGGTAATGTGCACAGCAGACTTGGCATTAACAATCGAGAAGGTGCAAATAACCGAAGACCATTGGCTGTAGCAAAACGAGGAATCTCGAAACGTGGAAGAGGTTTAAGCACCGGCAACAGATATAGTGCTGTAGGATTGAGATCTGATCAGATTCTTAAGGAGCGGCGTCAGAATTTCCTTATGCAAAACAATGTAATTAAGTCACAGACATTTACTAGATCTAGGAACAATTCTTTCAATTCAGCATCTCAACTGACAGTCAGTGTAGCAAATGATTTTGCTAAAAGACGTCGTAACAGTGTTGGTAATGCTGGCTACCTTAATAAACAAAGTCTTGCTCAGCTGAATAATCAATTCAGTGGCTATAACACAAGAAGAGGCCCTGGGAGTGTTAAATCTTTGGGATCTAACAGGTCTAATCGTTCCCATCAGTCTAATGCTAGCAGAAAATCAACACGTTCACGTGGCAGAGGCAGAGGAGGAAACAGAGTTATTGGTCGAAACTTTGTCAACAAACAAGTATTGAATCCAAAGTTGCAAAAAGAAATAGCTACCATTCAGGGCAAGACTCATGGCAATAGTAATGCGGACGCTCCCGGAGGGGTGAACTTCACACCAACACCAGCATCCACAACCCAAACCTTACATCAACGATTTGCTACTACATAAGTGATGTCAAGTTAGAGAAGTTTATCTTTACTGTAAAAGTACTTTCAAAGAACTGATGGTACTGGTAAAGTATAATTTATATTTAAAATGTGTTATAATTGTGATCAATACTAAAATACTCCGCCGATGACGGTCCCAAGCCCGTATGCAAAAGGAGGAGGGTTGGTTGAAGAGAAGAGACCTACCAACCGTAAAAGGTCAACGCCGAGTATCGGGCGGCGGTAACTAACCCGATTTGAACACAAGTAGAGATAGGAAATGATCTTCATAACCCGCTAACCTGTGGATCTACTCTATAGAAACGGGGACATTGGCTTAGGCTCGCAGACGCGGTCCGGGACGCCGGGCAGGCAAGGCCGGTCGCGGTCGCGCTCTCGCGGGCCCAGGGGCCGATCCCAGTCGCGAACGCGCTCGCAGTCGCAAGCTCGCTTTCGATCACGCCAACGCCGCTCCATGTCACGCGCAAGATCCGCTTCAAGATCACGATCACAACTACGAGGACTGACACTCAAAGGCAGGGCGGGATTAGAAGAGCAATATGAGATGCCGCAGTTGGTTAGGACTGGCAGAGGTGGATGGAAAAATAGACTTCGCCGGTCCAATTCTAACCCAAACGTTCAAGGTAATGTGCACAGCAGACTTGGCATTAACAATCGAGAAGGTGCAAATAACCGAAGACCATTGGCTGTAGCAAAACGAGGAATCTCGAAACGTGGAAGAGGTTTAAGCACCGGCAACAGATATAGTGCTGTAGGATTGAGATCTGATCAGATTCTTAAGGAGCGGCGTCAGAATTTCCTTATGCAAAACAATGTATTAAGTCACAGACATTTACTAGATCTAGGAACAATTCTTTCAATTCAGCATCTCAACTGACAGTCAGTGTAGCAAATGATTTTGCTAAAAGACGTCGTAACAGTGTTGGTAATGCTGGCTACCTTAATAAACAAAGTCTTGCTCAGCTGAATAATCAATTCAGTGGCTATAACACAAGAAGAGGCCCTGGGAGTGTTAAATCTTTGGGATCTAACAGGTCTAATCGTTCCCATCAGTCTAATGCTAGCAGAAAATCAACACGTTCACGTGGCAGAGGCAGAGGAGGAAACAGAGTTATTGGTCGAAACTTTGTCAACAAACAAGTATTGAATCCAAAGTTGCAAAAAGAAATAGCTACCATTCAGGGCAAGACTTATGGCAATAGTAATGCGGACGCTCCCGGAGGGGTGAACTTCACACCAACACCAGCATCCACAACCCAAACCTTACATCAACGATTTGCTACTACATAAGTGATCTCAAGTTAGAGAAGTCTATCTTTACTGTAAAAGTACTTTTAAAGAACTGATGGTACTGGTAAAGTATAATTTATATTTAAAATGTGTTATAATTGTGATCAATACTAAAATACTCCGCCGATGACGGTCCCAAGCCCGTATGCAAAAGGAGGAGGGTTGGTTGAAGAGAAGAGACCTACAAACCGTAAAAGGTCAACGCCGAGTATCGGGCGGCGGTAACTAGCCCGATTTGAACACAAGTGGAGATAGGAAATGATCTTCATAACCCGCTAACCTGTGGATCTACTCTATAGAAACGGGGACATTGGCTTAGGCTCGCAGACGCGGTCCGGGACGCCGGGCAGGCAAGGCCGGTCGCGGTCGCGCTCTCGCGGGCCCAGGGGCCGATCCCAGTCGCGAACGCGCTCGCAGTCGCAAGCTCGCTTTCGATCACGCCAACGCCGCTCCATGTCACGCGCAAGATCCGCTTCAAGATCACGATCACAACTACGAGGACTGACACCCAAAGGCAGGGCGGGATTAGAAGAGCAATATGAGATGCCGCAGTTGGTTAGGACTGGCAGAGGTGGATGGAAAAATAGACTTCGCCGGTCCAATTCTAACCCAAACGTTCAAGGTAATGTGCACAGCAGACTTGGCATTAACAATCGAGAAGGTGCAAATAACCGAAGACCATTGGCTGTAGCAAAACGAGGAATCTCGAAACGTGGAAGAGGTTTAAGCACCGGCAACAGATATAGTGCTGTAGGATTGAGATCTGATCAGATTCTTAAGGAGCGGCGTCAGAATTTCCTTATGCAAAACAATGTAATTAAGTCACAGACATTTACTAGATCTAGGAACAATTCTTTCAATTCAGCATCTCAACTGACAGTCAGTGTAGCAAATGATTTTGCTAAAAGACGTCGTAACAGTGTTGGTAATGCTGGCTACCTTAATAAACAAAGTCTTGCTCAGCTGAATAATCAATTCAGTGGCTATAACACAAGAAGAGGCCCTGGGAGTGTTAAATCTTTGGGATCTAACAGGTCTAATCGTTCCCATCAGTCTAATGCTAGCAGAAAATCAACACGTTCACGTGGCAGAGGCAGAGGAGGAAACAGAGTTATTGGTCGAAACTTTGTCAACAAACAAGTATTGAATCCAAAGTTGCAAAAAGAAATAGCTACCATTCAGGGCAAGACTCATGGCAATAGTAATGCGGACGCTCCCGGAGGGGTGAACTTCACACCAACACCAGCATCCACAACCCAAACCTTACATCAACGATTTGCTACTACATAAGTGATGTCAAGTTAGAGAAGTTTATCTTTACTGTAAAAGTACTTTCAAAGAACTGATGGTACTGGTAAAGTATAATTTATATTTAAAATGTGTTATAATTGTGATCAATACTAAAATACTCCGCCGATGACGGTCCCAAGCCCGTATGCAAAAGGAGGAGGGTTGGTTGAAGAGAAGAGACCTACCAACCGTAAAAGGTCAACGCCGAGTATCGGGCGGCGGTAACTAACCCGATTTGAACACAAGTAGAGATAGGAAATGATCTTCATAACCCGCTAACCTGTGGATCTACTCTATAGAAACGGGGACATTGGCTTAGGCTCGCAGACGCGGTCCGGGACGCCGGGCAGGCAAGGCCGGTCGCGGTCGCGCTCTCGCGGGCCCAGGGGCCGATCCCAGTCGCGAACGCGCTCGCAGTCGCAAGCTCGCTTTCGATCACGCCAACGCCGCTCCATGTCACGCGCAAGATCCGCTTCAAGATCACGATCACAACTACGAGGACTGACACCCAAAGGCAGGGCGGGATTAGAAGAGCAATATGAGATGCCGCAGTTGGTTAGGACTGGCAGAGGTGGATGGAAAAATAGACTTCGCCGGTCCAATTCTAACCCAAACGTTCAAGGTAATGTGCACAGCAGACTTGGCATTAACAATCGAGAAGGTGCAAATAACCGAAGACCATTGGCTGTAGCAAAACGAGGAATCTCGAAACGTGGAAGAGGTTTAAGCACCGGCAACAGATATAGTGCTGTAGGATTGAGATCTGATCAGATTCTTAAGGAGCGGCGTCAGAATTTCCTTATGCAAAACAATGTATTAAGTCACAGACATTTACTAGATCTAGGAACAATTCTTTCAATTCAGCATCTCAACTGACAGTCAGTGTAGCAAATGATTTTGCTAAAAGACGTCGTAACAGTGTTGGTAATGCTGGCTACCTTAATAAACAAAGTCTTGCTCAGCTGAATAATCAATTCAGTGGCTATAACACAAGAAGAGGCCCTGGGAGTGTTAAATCTTTGGGATCTAACAGGTCTAATCGTTCCCATCAGTCTAATGCTAGCAGAAAATCAACACGTTCACGTGGCAGAGGCAGAGGAGGAAACAGAGTTATTGGTCGAAACTTTGTCAACAAACAAGTATTGAATCCAAAGTTGCAAAAAGAAATAGCTACCATTCAGGGCAAGACTTATGGCAATAGTAATGCGGACGCTCCCGGAGGGGTGAACTTCACACCAACACCAGCATCCACAACCCAAACCTTACATCAACGATTTGCTACTACATAAGTGATGTCAAGTTAGAGAAGTCTATCTTTACTGTAAAAGTACTTTTAAAGAACTGATGGTACTGGTAAAGTATAATTTATATTTAAAATGTGTTATAATTGTGATCAATACTAAAATACTCCGCCGATGACGGTCCCAAGCCCGTATGCAAAAGGAGGAGGGTTGGTTGAAGAGAAGAGACCTACCAACCGTAAAAGGTCAACGCCGAGTATCGGGCGGCGGTAACTAGCCCGATTTGAACACAAGTGGAGATAGGAAATGATCTTCATAACCCGCTAACCTGTGGATCTACTCTATAGAAACGGGGACATTGGCTTAGGCTCGCAGACGCGGTCCGGGACGCCGGGCAGGCAAGGCCGGTCGCGGTCGCGCTCTCGCGGGCCCAGGGGCCGATCCCAGTCGCGAACGCGCTCGCAGTCGCAAGCTCGCTTTCGATCACGCCAACGCCGCTCCATGTCACGCGCAAGATCCGCTTCAAGATCACGATCACAACTACGAGGACTGACACCCAAAGGCAGGGCGGGATTAGAAGAGCAATATGAGATGCCGCAGTTGGTTAGGACTGGCAGAGGTGGATGGAAAAATAGACTTCGCCGGTCCAATTCTAACCCAAACGTTCAAGGTAATGTGCACAGCAGACTTGGCATTAACAATCGAGAAGGTGCAAATAACCGAAGACCATTGGCTGTAGCAAAACGAGGAATCTCGAAACGTGGAAGAGGTTTAAGCACCGGCAACAGATATAGTGCTGTAGGATTGAGATCTGATCAGATTCTTAAGGAGCGGCGTCAGAATTTCCTTATGCAAAACAATGTAATTAAGTCACAGACATTTACTAGATCTAGGAACAATTCTTTCAATTCAGCATCTCAACTGACAGTCAGTGTAGCAAATGATTTTGCTAAAAGACGTCGTAACAGTGTTGGTAATGCTGGCTACCTTAATAAACAAAGTCTTGCTCAGCTGAATAATCAATTCAGTGGCTATAACACAAGAAGAGGCCCTGGGAGTGTTAAATCTTTGGGATCTAACAGGTCTAATCGTTCCCATCAGTCTAATGCTAGCAGAAAATCAACACGTTCACGTGGCAGAGGCAGAGGAGGAAACAGAGTTATTGGTCGAAACTTTGTCAACAAACAAGTATTGAATCCAAAGTTGCAAAAAGAAATAGCTACCATTCAGGGCAAGACTTATGGCAATAGTAATGCGGACGCTCCCGGAGGGGTGAACTTCACACCAACACCAGCATCCACAACCCAAACCTTACATCAACGATTTGCTACTACATAAGTGATGTCAAGTTAGAGTAGTTTATCTTTACTGTAAAAGTTCTTTCAAAGAACTGATGGTACTGGTAAAGTATAATTTATATTTAAAATGTGTTATAATTGTGATCAATACTAAAATACTCCGCCGATGACGGTCCCAAGCCCGTATGCAAAAGGAGGAGGGTTGGTTGAAGAGAAGAGACCTACCAACCGTAAAAGGTCAACGCCGAGTATCGGGCGGCGGTAACTAACCCGATTTGAACACAAGTAGAGATAGGAAATGATCTTCATAACCCGCTAACCTGTGGATCTACTCTATAGAAACGGGGACATTGGCTTAGGCTCGCAGACGCGGTCCGGGACGCCGGGCAGGCAAGGCCGGTCGCGGTCGCGCTCTCGCGGGCCCAGGGGCCGATCCCAGTCGCGAACGCGCTCGCAGTCGCAAGCTCGCTTTCGATCACGCCAACGCCGCTCCATGTCACGCGCAAGATCCGCTTCAAGATCACGATCACAACTACGAGGACTGACACCCAAAGGCAGGGCGGGATTAGAAGAGCAATATGAGATGCCGCAGTTGGTTAGGACTGGCAGAGGTGGATGGAAAAATAGACTTCGCCGGTCCAATTCTAACCCAAACGTTCAAGGTAATGTGCACAGCAGACTTGGCATTAACAATCGAGAAGGTGCAAATAACCGAAGACCATTGGCTGTAGCAAAACGAGGAATCTCGAAACGTGGAAGAGGTTTAAGCACCGGCAACAGATATAGTGCTGTAGGATTGAGATCTGATCAGATTCTTAAGGAGCGGCGTCAGAATTTCCTTATGCAAAACAATGTATTAAGTCACAGACATTTACTAGATCTAGGAACAATTCTTTCAATTCAGCATCTCAACTGACAGTCAGTGTAGCAAATGATTTTGCTAAAAGACGTCGTAACAGTGTTGGTAATGCTGGCTACCTTAATAAACAAAGTCTTGCTCAGCTGAATAATCAATTCAGTGGCTATAACACAAGAAGAGGCCCTGGGAGTGTTAAATCTTTGGGATCTAACAGGTCTAATCGTTCCCATCAGTCTAATGCTAGCAGAAAATCAACACGTTCACGTGGCAGAGGCAGAGGAGGAAACAGAGTTATTGGTCGAAACTTTGTCAACAAACAAGTATTGAATCCAAAGTTGCAAAAAGAAATAGCTACCATTCAGGGCAAGACTTATGGCAATAGTAATGCGGACGCTCCCGGAGGGGTGAACTTCACACCAACACCAGCATCCACAACCCAAACCTTACATCAACGATTTGCTACTACATAAGTGATGTCAAGTTAGAGAAGTCTATCTTTACTGTAAAAGTACTTTTAAAGAACTGATGGTACTGGTAAAGTATAATTTATATTTAAAATGTGTTATAATTGTGATCAATACTAAAATACTCCGCCGATGACGGTCCCAAGCCCGTATGCAAAAGGAGGAGGGTTGGTTGAAGAGAAGAGACCTACCAACCGTAAAAGGTCAACGCCGAGTATCGGGCGGCGGTAACTAGCCCGATTTGAACACAAGTGGAGATAGGAAATGATCTTCATAACCCGCTAACCTGTGGATCTACTCTATAGAAACGGGGACATTGGCTTAGGCTCGCAGACGCGGTCCGGGACGCCGGGCAGGCAAGGCCGGTCGCGGTCGCGCTCTCGCGGGCCCAGGGGCCGATCCCAGTCGCGAACGCGCTCGCAGTCGCAAGCTCGCTTTCGATCACGCCAACGCCGCTCCATGTCACGCGCAAGATCCGCTTCAAGATCACGATCACAACTACGAGGACTGACACCCAAAGGCAGGGCGGGATTAGAAGAGCAATATGAGATGCCGCAGTTGGTTAGGACTGGCAGAGGTGGATGGAAAAATAGACTTCGCCGGTCCAATTCTAACCCAAACGTTCAAGGTAATGTGCACAGCAGACTTGGCATTAACAATCGAGAAGGTGCAAATAACCGAAGACCATTGGCTGTAGCAAAACGAGGAATCTCGAAACGTGGAAGAGGTTTAAGCACCGGCAACAGATATAGTGCTGTAGGATTGAGATCTGATCAGATTCTTAAGGAGCGGCGTCAGAATTTCCTTATGCAAAACAATGTAATTAAGTCACAGACATTTACTAGATCTAGGAACAATTCTTTCAATTCAGCATCTCAACTGACAGTCAGTGTAGCAAATGATTTTGCTAAAAGACGTCGTAACAGTGTTGGTAATGCTGGCTACCTTAATAAACAAAGTCTTGCTCAGCTGAATAATCAATTCAGTGGCTATAACACAAGAAGAGGCCCTGGGAGCGTTAAATCTTTGGGATCTAACAGGTCTAATCGTTCCCATCAGTCTAATGCTAGCAGAAAATCAACACGTTCACGTGGCAGAGGCAGAGGAGGAAACAGAGTTATTGGTCGAAACTTTGTCAACAAACAAGTATTGAATCCAAAGTTGCAAAAAGAAATAGCTACCATTCAGGGCAAGACTTATGGCAATAGTAATGCGGACGCTCCCGGAGGGGTGAACTTCACACCAACACCAGCATCCACAACCCAAACCTTACATCAACGATTTGCTACTACATAAGTGATGTCAAGTTAGAGAAGTTTATCTTTACTGTAAAAGTACTTTCAAAGAACTGATGGTACTGGTAAAGTATAATTTATATTTAAAATGTGTTATAATTGTGATCAATACTAAAATACTCCGCCGATGACGGTCCCAAGCCCGTATGCAAAAGGAGGAGGGTTGGTTGAAGAGAAGAGACCTACCAACCGTAAAAGGTCAACGCCGAGTATCGGGCGGCGGTAACTAACCCGATTTGAACACAAGTGGAGATAGGAAATGATCTTCATAACCCGCTAACCTGTGGATCTACTCTATAGAAACGGGGACATTGGCTTAGGCTCGCAGACGCGGTCCGGGACGCCGGGCAGGCAAGGCCGGTCGCGGTCGCGCTCTCGCGGGCCCAGGGGCCGATCCCAGTCGCGAACGCGCTCGCAGTCGCAAGCTCGCTTTCGATCACGCCAACGCCGCTCCATGTCACGCGCAAGATCCGCTTCAAGATCACGATCACAACTACGAGGACTGACACCCAAAGGCAGGGCGGGATTAGAAGAGCAATATGAGATGCCGCAGTTGGTTAGGACTGGCAGAGGTGGATGGAAAAATAGACTTCGCCGGTCCAATTCTAACCCAAACGTTCAAGGTAATGTGCACAGCAGACTTGGCATTAACAATCGAGAAGGTGCAAATAACCGAAGACCATTGGCTGTAGCAAAACGAGGAATCTCGAAACGTGGAAGAGGTTTAAGCACCGGCAACAGATATAGTGCTGTAGGATTGAGATCTGATCAGATTCTTAAGGAGCGGCGTCAGAATTTCCTTATGCAAAACAATGTATTAAGTCACAGACATTTACTAGATCTAGGAACAATTCTTTCAATTCAGCATCTCAACTGACAGTCAGTGTAGCAAACGATTTTGCTAAAAGACGTCGTAACAGTGTTGGTAATGCTGGCTACCTTAATAAACAAAGTCTTGCTCAGCTGAATAATCAATTCAGTGGCTATAACACAAGAAGAGGCCCTGGGAGTGTTAAATCTTTGGGATCTAACAGGTCTAATCGTTCCCATCAGTCTAATGCTAGCAGAAAATCAACACGTTCACGTGGCAGAGGCAGAGGAGGAAACAGAGTTATTGGTCGAAACTTTGTCAACAAACAAGTATTGAATCCAAAGTTGCAAAAAGAAATAGCTACCATTCAGGACAAGACTTATGGCAATAGTAATGCGGACGCTCCCGGAGGGGTGAACTTCACACCAACACCAGCATCCACAACCCAAACCTTACATCAACGATTTGCTACTACATAAGTGATGTCAAGTTAGAGAAGTCTATCTTTACTGTAAAAGTACTTTTAAAGAACTGATGGTACTGGTAAAGTATAATTTATATTTAAAATGTGTTATAATTGTGATCAATACTAAAATACTCCGCCGATGACGGTCCCAAGCCCGTATGCAAAAGGAGGAGGGTTGGTTGAAGAGAAGAGACCTACCAACCGTAAAAGGTCAACGCCGAGTATCGGGCGGCGGTAACTAACCCGATTTGAACACAAGTGGAGATAGGAAATGATCTTCATAACCCGCTAACCTGTGGAACTACTCTATAGAAACGGGGACATTGGCTTAGGCTCGCAGACGCGGTCCGGGACGCCGGGCAGGCAAGGCCGGTCGCGGTCGCGCTTTCGCGGGCCCAGGGGCCGCTCCCAGTCGCGAACGCGCTCGCAGTCGCAAGCTCGCTTTCGATCACGCCAACGCCGCTCCATGTCACGCGCAAGATCCGCTTCAAGATCACGATCACAACTACGAGGACTGACACCCAAAGGCAGGGCGGGATTAGAAGAGCAATATGAGATGATGGAGTCTCTTTGACATGCCGATGATTCTACAGTGGTTGTTTCATTTGCAATTTGAACTGGCGGGCTGTCTACGATGCAGTCTGATGTTTCACTCTGCTTGTCGCTGTTTGTGCGGCCGCTGAATGATGCAGACCTTGGCCTGGATTCGAATAGTCCATTGTGGAAGATTTGTTGAGAATATGTTTTTTGGGTTTTATTTTCGTTCATCTGGATTTTTGTTCCCACGAGTTTGGACGACATAGTGGTCGCTCAACAGGGTGATGCCATTCCTGCGAGAAGGCTATATACAATGGTGTTCTCCAAGTGCACCAAGGTTAGCGCCAACCTGATACCCTCAGCCATGCATCCTCTTGGCGCGGTCCCTACCGTAGGATTGGGGTGAATTTTTATAGAGGCTTTCTACCTCGCGATACGGGCGGCTAAGCCAATGTCCCCGTTTCGGGGTCGGGGGTTGCTTTCTTTTCCTTTTTGCTACCCTCGTCCAACCGTCATTGACCGGCGTGGTTGACGGCAGCAGTAGATCCTCCTGCTGAGCTGGCTCCTCTTCACTAGGAAGAGGTATAGCAGCAGGAGCAGTCTTCCGGGAAGGGCCAGGAGTCGGAGCCGGGACGTCTGGGGCTCCTTTAGCTTGGGGCGTTTTCTTGGCTCTTTGTGGTTTGGGCACTTCCGGGGCCTTAAAGGGCTCCGGTAGCCGCTCAATCACCACGACTGCTTCTTTCTTCCTATCCGCAGCCAGTGGCGGACGGGGAACTTCCTTGGGGGGGGGGGGGGGAAGTCTATCTTCTACCCCCTGTATGATAGTCCGGATAAATAGCCTCTCTTTGACCAAAGCTCTCTGGACTATTGCCTCAAGGTCCTGTGAGACCTGCTGGACATTGGAGGTCTCGCATACCTTGGGATCCGACGATGTACTAGGGCGGGAGCTAGATGTGCTGCTCCAGGCCCCGCAATTTGCCTTAAGATCGGCCATCTCCTTCCGTATGGCCTCTACCTCGGCCTGCAGTTTGCTGTTCTCGGCCTGAAGCCGGTTGCAGGTCGCCTGTAGGGCCATGTTCTCGTCCGTGTTGGAGCGCTTGGACAGCTCCCTGATGACCTCCCTAATATTCCTATGGGTATCATTAAGGCCTCCGTGGATGGTTCCCTTGAGGTTTCCACATTTGGAAACCAGGGATTCCGCCTGTCCTACCTGCTCCGTTAGGAACAGCTGTAAATCGGCCACTGTCCTAGTTTCAAGGCCGGTGGGCAACGGAACACCGTAGCCGGCCTTGGTCCTGGCGGTGCGCAATTTGGCGTCACGCTCCGCTTGCTTCTTCTCCAATTGGAGCTGAAGCTGCTCGCGCTTTGCAGCATTCAGCTCCTTCTGGGCCGCAGCGAGGCCAGCGTCGTCTTCCGTAGTTCCAGTTGACGGGCGGCTTCGCTCCTTCTTCGCCTTCTTCTTTTTCCCCTTAACCTTATTGGTTGGGGAATCTGACGCCGAGCCTCCGGTACTCTCCGTAGTGCCTCTCTTCCTCTTCAAAAAGCCCTTGCGAGTCGTCGAACTTTCGCCAGAACAATTTGTCAAGTTGTCCGAGTCGCACTCAGACTCTACATCGGCAGGCCGCCGGAAAAATGTCGACCCTGCCGAGACAACAGAAGCCACAGATGATGGGCGGCTTATCTCAATCGCGCCATCCGACGCTCCCACTACTTCAGCGTCCAAAGACGCTCCTTCTCCACACAAACCTACAACAACTACGCCCTCTTCTTCGACATCTAAATTGGGTGAAACGATATTTAAGTTAGAATTCTCCATATAAGTCCCACGAAAATGGGGGAAAGACGGTCCACCCGGGCAGAGACCCCTGTACCCGGGTAACCCTATTTACGGCCACGGGGGGCGGGCGTTCCCCGTGTGCTGAGCCGCTCCGCCGACCTTAACCCAGCCGACGACCCCCAAATAGGGGCCCCACCTGCCACGAGCATCCACAGCGGTGGGATTGGGGTTTTTTATTGAGGTTTTCTCCTCTTGGGCCGGCTGGTCAAGGCAAGCCCCCTGGTCCCTGCTGAGAAACACAGCAGGGGAAACAGGTTGCCCGACGGTGACCGGAGTCTGTCCGCCAACCACAATATTTGCAGCCGACAGACCCGCCGCGCGGGGTGGTTTTTTACTGTGGTTGTCTCCACTCGGGCCGGCCGGTTAAGGCAAGCCCCCTGACCCCTGTCGAGAAACACGACAGGGGTAACAGGTTGCCCGACGGTTGACCGAAGTCTGTCCGCCGACCACGTATTCGTGGGCGACAGACCACCTTACTGCTACACCGCCATACCACGAGCTAAGAAGCTCACCACAAACAACCCAACCGTCCAAATTGGTGGACAAGACCCAAACAATCCGGACCATTGAGCTATGCTCGAGACGACCGTCCTCATTAGTGGACAAGACCCGAGCAATCCGAACAGTGAGCTATGCTTTAGACAAACCGTCCAAATTGGTGGACTTGACCAGAGCACCTCGACTATGCTGCAAAGATATGCAGCCGCGGACTCAGCCCGCCATACGACGCCGCCAACGCGCGGCAATCCGAGTCGAAAGAGTGAGCGCGAAACACCCTTCGCCTCAACGAGGCCAGGAGTCTGCCGTCGAGTGGCAATCTCTTAAGAGATTACCACCCGCCGTTGCCCAGGGTACACCAAGACCGCCCCTACCATTCCCTCCGGATCCGCGAGGATCAAAAGGGACTGGTAGCAGGCTGCCACTCGAGGAGGTCTCCCAGCACCGTACCCGTCTCTTCTCTTCAACCAACCCTCCTCCTTTTGCATACGGGCTTGGGACCGTCATCGGCGGAGTATTTTAGTATTGATCACAATTATAACACATTTTAAATATAAATTATACTTTACCAGTACCATCAGTTCTTTAAAAGTACTTTTACAGTAAAGATAGACTTCTCTAACTTGACATCACTTATGTAGTAGCAAATCGTTGATGTAAGGTTTGGGTTGTGGATGCTGGTGTTGGTGTGAAGTTCACCCCTCCGGGAGCGTCCGCATTACTATTGCCATAAGTCTTGTCCTGAATGGTAGCTATTTCTTTTTGCAACTTTGGATTCAATACTTGTTTGTTGACAAAGTTTCGACCAATAACTCTGTTTCCTCCTCTGCCTCTGCCACGTGAACGTGTTGATTTTCTGCTAGCATTAGACTGATGGGAACGATTAGACCTGTTAGATCCCAAAGATTTAACACTCCCAGGGCCTCTTCTTGTGTTATAGCCACTGAATTGATTATTCAGCTGAGCAAGACTTTGTTTATTAAGGTAGCCAGCATTACCAACACTGTTACGACGTCTTTTAGCAAAATCATTTGCTACACTGACTGTCAGTTGAGATGCTGAATTGAAAGAATTGTTCCTAGATCTAGTAAATGTCTGTGACTTAATACATTGTTTTGCATAAGGAAATTCTGACGCCGCTCCTTAAAAATCTGATCAGATCTCAATCCTACAGCACTATATCTGTTGCCGGTGCTTAAACCTCTTCCACGTTTCGAGATTCCTCGTTTTGCTACAGCCAATGGTCTTCGGTTATTTGCACCTTCTCGATTGTTAATGCCAAGTCTGCTGTGCACATTACCTTGAACGTTTGGGTTAGAATTGGACCGGCGAAGTCTATTTTTCCATCCACCTCTGCCAGTCCTAACCAACTGCGGCATCTCATATTGCTCTTCTAATCCCGCCCTGCCTTTGGGTGTCAGTCCTCGTAGTTGTGATCGTGATCTTGAAGCGGATCTTGCGCGTGACATGGAGCGGCGTTGGCGTGATCGAAAGCGAGCTTGCGACTGCGAGCGCGTTCGCGACTGGGATCGGCCCCTGGGCCCGCGAGAGCGCGACCGCGACCGGCCTTGCCTGCCCGGCGTCCCGGACCGCGTCTGCGAGCCTAAGCCAATGTCCCCGTTTCTATAGAGTAGATCCACAGGTTAGCGGGTTATGAAGATCATTTCCTATCTCCACTTGTGTTCAAATCGGGTTAGTTACCGCCGCCCGATACTCGGCGTTGACCTTTTACGGTTGGTAGGTCTCTTCTCTTCAACCAACCCTCCTCCTTTTGCATACGGGCTTGGGACCGTCATCGGCGGAGTATTTTAGTATTGATCACAATTATAACACATTTTAAATATAAATTATACTTTACCAGTACCATCAGTTCTTTAAAAGTACTTTTACAGTAAAGATAGACTTCTCTAACTTGACATCACTTATGTAGTAGCAAATCGTTGATGTAAGGTTTGGGTTGTGGATGCTGGTGTTGGTGTGAAGTTCACCCCTCCGGGAGCGTCCGCATTACTATTGCCATAAGTCTTGCCCTGAATGGTAGCTATTTCTTTTTGCAACTTTGGATTCAATACTTGTTTGTTGACAAAGTTTCGACCAATAACTCTGTTTCCTCCTCTGCCTCTGCCACGTGAACGTGTTGATTTTCTGCTAGCATTAGACTGATGGGAACGATTAGACCTGTTAGATCCCAAAGATTTAACACTCCCAGGGCCTCTTCTTGTGTTATAGCCACTGAATTGATTATTCAGCTGAGCAAGACTTTGTTTATTAAGGTAGCCAGCATTACCAACACTGTTACGACGTCTTTTAGCAAAATCATTTGCTACACTGACTGTCAGTTGAGATGCTGAATTGAAAGAATTGTTCCTAGATCTAGTAAATGTCTGTGACTTAATACATTGTTTTGCATAAGGAAATTCTGACGCCGCTCCTTAAGAATCTGATCAGATCTCAATCCTACAGCACTATATCTGTTGCCGGTGCTTAAACCTCTTCCACGTTTCGAGATTCCTCGTTTTGCTACAGCCAATGGTCTTCGGTTATTTGCACCTTCTCGATTGTTAATGCCAAGTCTGCTGTGCACATTACCTTGAACGTTTGGGTTAGAATTGGACCGGCGAAGTCTATTTTTCCATCCACCTCTGCCAGTCCTAACCAACTGCGGCATCTCATATTGCTCTTCTAATCCCGCCCTGCCTTTGGGTGTCAGTCCTCGTAGTTGTGATCGTGATCTTGAAGCGGATCTTGCGCGTGACATGGAGCGGCGTTGGCGTGATCGAAAGCGAGCTTGCGACTGCGAGCGCGTTCGCGACTGGGATCGGCCCCTGGGCCCGCGAGAGCGCGACCGCGACCGGCCTTGCCTGCCCGGCGTCCCGGACCGCGTCTGCGAGCCTAAGCCAATGTCCCCGTTTCTATAGAGTAGATCCACAGGTTAGCGGGTTATGAAGATCATTTCCTATCTCCACTTGTGTTCAAATCGGGTTAGTTACCGCCGCCCGATACTCGGCGTTGACCTTTTACGGTTGGTAGGTCTCTTCTCTTCAACCAACCCTCCTCCTTTTGCATACGGGCTTGGGACCGTCATCGGCGGAGTATTTTAGTATTGATCACAATTATAACACATTTTAAATATAAATTATACTTTACCAGTACCATCAGTTCTTTAAAAGTACTTTTACAGTAAAGATAAACTTCTCTAACTTGACATCACTTATGTAGTAGCAAATCGTTGATGTAAGGTTTGGGTTGTGGATGCTGGTGTTGGTGTGAAGTTCACCCCTCCGGGAGCGTCCGCATTACTATTGCCATAAGTCTTGCCCTGAATGGTAGCTATTTCTTTTTGCAACTTTGGATTCAATACTTGTTTGTTGACAAAGTTTCGACCAATAACTCTGTTTCCTCCTCTGCCTCTGCCACGTGAACGTGTTGATTTTCTGCTAGCATTAGACTGATGGGAACGATTAGACCTGTTAGATCCCAAAGATTTAACACTCCCAGGGCCTCTTCTTGTGTTATAGCCACTGAATTGATTATTCAGCTGAGCAAGACTTTGTTTATTAAGGTAGCCAGCATTACCAACACTGTTACGACGTCTTTTAGCAAAATCATTTGCTACACTGACTGTCAGTTGAGATGCTGAATTGAAAGAATTGTTCCTAGATCTAGTAAATGTCTGTGACTTAATACATTGTTTTGCATAAGGAAATTCTGACGCCGCTCCTTAAGAATCTGATCAGATCTCAATCCTACAGCACTATATCTGTTGCCGGTGCTTAAACCTCTTCCACGTTTCGAGATTCCTCGTTTTGCTACAGCCAATGGTCTTCGGTTATTTGCACCTTCTCGATTGTTAATGCCAAGTCTGCTGTGCACATTACCTTGAACGTTTGGGTTAGAATTGGACCGGCGAAGTCTATTTTTCCATCCACCTCTGCCAGTCCTAACCAACTGCGGCATCTCATATTGCTCTTCTAATCCCGCCCTGCCTTTGGGTGTCAGTCCTCGTAGTTGTGATCGTGATCTTGAAGCGGATCTTGCGCGTGACATGGAGCGGCGTTGGCGTGATCGAAAGCGAGCTTGCGACTGCGAGCGCGTTCGCGACTGGGATCGGCCCCTGGGCCCGCGAGAGCGCGACCGCGACCGGCCTTGCCTGCCCGGCGTCCCGGACCGCGTCTGCGAGCCTAAGCCAATGTCCCCGTTTCTATAGAGTAGATCCACAGGTTAGCGGGTTATGAAGATCATTTCCTATCTCCACTTGTGTTCAAATCGGGTTAGTTACCGCCGCCCGATACTCGGCGTTGACCTTTTACGGTTGGTAGGTCTCTTCTCTTCAACCAACCCTCCTCCTTTTGCATACGGGCTTGGGACCGTCATCGGCGGAGTATTTTAGTATTGATCACAATTATAACACATTTTAAATATAAATTATACTTTACCAGTACCATCAGTTCTTTAAAAGTACTTTTACAGTAAAGATAGACTTCTCTAACTTGACATCACTTATGTAGTAGCAAATCGTTGATGTAAGGTTTGGGTTGTGGATGCTGGTGTTGGTGTGAAGTTCACCCCTCCGGGAGCGTCCGCATTACTATTGCCATAAGTCTTGCCCTGAATGGTAGCTATTTCTTTTTGCAACTTTGGATTCAATACTTGTTTGTTGACAAAGTTTCGACCAATAACTCTGTTTCCTCCTCTGCCTCTGCCACGTGAACGTGTTGATTTTCTGCTAGCATTAGACTGATGGGAACGATTAGACCTGTTAGATCCCAAAGATTTAACACTCCCAGGGCCTCTTCTTGTGTTATAGCCACTGAATTGATTATTCAGCTGAGCAAGACTTTGTTTATTAAGGTAGCCAGCATTACCAACACTGTTACGACGTCTTTTAGCAAAATCATTTGCTACACTGACTGTCAGTTGAGATGCTGAATTGAAAGAATTGTTCCTAGATCTAGTAAATGTCTGTGACTTAATACATTGTTTTGCATAAGGAAATTCTGACGCCGCTCCTTAAGAATCTGATCAGATCTCAATCCTACAGCACTATATCTGTTGCCGGTGCTTAAACCTCTTCCACGTTTCGAGATTCCTCGTTTTGCTACAGCCAATGGTCTTCGGTTATTTGCACCTTCTCGATTGTTAATGCCAAGTCTGCTGTGCACATTACCTTGAACGTTTGGGTTAGAATTGGACCGGCGAAGTCTATTTTTCCATCCACCTCTGCCAGTCCTAACCAACTGCGGCATCTCATATTGCTCTTCTAATCCCGCCCTGCCTTTGGGTGTCAGTCCTCGTAGTTGTGATCGTGATCTTGAAGCGGATCTTGCGCGTGACATGGAGCGGCGTTGGCGTGATCGAAAGCGAGCTTGCGACTGCGAGCGCGTTCGCGACTGGGATCGGCCCCTGGGCCCGCGAGAGCGCGACCGCGACCGGCCTTGCCTGCCCGGCGTCCCGGACCGCGTCTGCGAGCCTAAGCCAATGTCCCCGTTTCTATAGAGTAGATCCACAGGTTAGCGGGTTATGAAGATCATTTCCTATCTCCACTTGTGTTCAAATCGGGTTAGTTACCGCCGCCCGATACTCGGCGTTGACCTTTTACGGTTGGTAGGTCTCTTCTCTTCAACCAACCCTCCTCCTTTTGCATACGGGCTTGGGACCGTCATCGGCGGAGTATTTTAGTATTGATCACAATTATAACACATTTTAAATATAAATTATACTTTACCAGTACCATCAGTTCTTTAAAAGTACTTTTACAGTAAAGATAGACTTCTCTAACTTGACATCACTTATGTAGTAGCAAATCGTTGATGTAAGGTTTGGGTTGTGGATGCTGGTGTTGGTGTGAAGTTCACCCCTCCGGGAGCGTCCGCATTACTATTGCCATAAGTCTTGCCCTGAATGGTAGCTATTTCTTTTTGCAACTTTGGATTCAATACTTGTTTGTTGACAAAGTTTCGACCAATAACTCTGTTTCCTCCTCTGCCTCTGCCACGTGAACGTGTTGATTTTCTGCTAGCATTAGACTGATGGGAACGATTAGACCTGTTAGATCCCAAAGATTTAACACTCCCAGGGCCTCTTCTTGTGTTATAGCCACTGAATTGATTATTCAGCTGAGCAAGACTTTGTTTATTAAGGTAGCCAGCATTACCAACACTGTTACGACGTCTTTTAGCAAAATCATTTGCTACACTGACTGTCAGTTGAGATGCTGAATTGAAAGAATTGTTCCTAGATCTAGTAAATGTCTGTGACTTAATACATTGTTTTGCATAAGGAAATTCTGACGCCGCTCCTTAAGAATCTGATCAGATCTCAATCCTACAGCACTATATCTGTTGCCGGTGCTTAAACCTCTTCCACGTTTCGAGATTCCTCGTTTTGCTACAGCCAATGGTCTTCGGTTATTTGCACCTTCTCGATTGTTAATGCCAAGTCTGCTGTGCACATTACCTTGAACGTTTGGGTTAGAATTGGACCGGCGAAGTCTATTTTTCCATCCACCTCTGCCAGTCCTAACCAACTGCGGCATCTCATATTGCTCTTCTAATCCCGCCCTGCCTTTGGGTGTCAATCCTCGTAGTTGTGATCGTGATCTTGAAGCGGATCTTGCGCGTGACATGGAGCGGCGTTGGCGTGATCGAAAGCGAGCTTGCGACTGCGAGCGCGTTCGCGACTGGGATCGGCCCCTGGGCCCGCGAGAGCGCGACCGCGACCGGCCTTGCCTGCCCGGCGTCCCGGACCGCGTCTGCGAGCCTAAGCCAATGTCCCCGTTTCTATAGAGTAGATCCACAGGTTAGCGGGTTATGAAGATCATTTCCTATCTCCACTTGTGTTCAAATTGGGTTAGTTACCGCCGCCCGATACTCGGCGTTGACCTTTTACGGTTGGTAGGTCTCTTCTCTTCAACCAACCCTCCTCCTTTTGCATACGGGCTTGGGACCGTCATCGGCGGAGTATTTTAGTATTGATCACAATTATAACACATTTTAAATATAAATTATACTTTACCAGTACCATCAGTTCTTTAAAAGTACTTTTACAGTAAAGATAGACTTCTCTAACTTGACATCACTTATGTAGTAGCAAATCGTTGATGTAAGGTTTGGGTTGTGGATGCTGGTGTTGGTGTGAAGTTCACCCCTCCGGGAGCGTCCGCATTACTATTGCCATAAGTCTTGCCCTGAATGGTAGCTATTTCTTTTTGCAACTTTGGATTCAATACTTGTTTGTTGACAAAGTTTCGACCAATAACTCTGTTTCCTCCTCTGCCTCTGCCACGTGAACGTGTTGATTTTCTGCTAGCATTAGACTGATGGGAACGATTAGACCTGTTAGATCCCAAAGATTTAACACTCCCAGGGCCTCTTCTTGTGTTATAGCCACTGAATTGATTATTCAGCTGAGCAAGACTTTGTTTATTAAGGTAGCCAGCATTACCAACACTGTTACGACGTCTTTTAGCAAAATCATTTGCTACACTGACTGTCAGTTGAGATGCTGAATTGAAAGAATTGTTCCTAGATCTAGTAAATGTCTGTGACTTAATACATTGTTTTGCATAAGGAAATTCTGACGCCGCTCCTTAAGAATCTGATCAGATCTCAATCCTACAGCACTATATCTGTTGCCGGTGCTTAAACCTCTTCCACGTTTCGAGATTCCTCGTTTTGCTACAGCCAATGGTCTTCGGTTATTTGCACCTTCTCGATTGTTAATGCCAAGTCTGCTGTGCACATTACCTTGAACGTTTGGGTTAGAATTGGACCGGCGAAGTCTATTTTTCCATCCACCTCTGCCAGTCCTAACCAACTGCGGCATCTCATATTGCTCTTCTAATCCCGCCCTGCCTTTGGGTGTCAGTCCTCGTAGTTGTGATCGTGATCTTGAAGCGGATCTTGCGCGTGACATGGAGCGGCGTTGGCGTGATCGAAAGCGAGCTTGCGACTGCGAGCGCGTTCGCGACTGGGATCGGCCCCTGGGCCCGCGAGAGCGCGACCGCGACCGGCCTTGCCTGCCCGGCGTCCCGGACCGCGTCTGCGAGCCTAAGCCAATGTCCCCGTTTCTATAGAGTAGATCCACAGGTTAGCGGGTTATGAAGATCATTTCCTATCTCCACTTGTGTTCAAATCGGGTTAGTTACCGCCGCCCGATACTCGGCGTTGACCTTTTACGGTTGGTAGGTCTCTTCTCTTCAACCAACCCTCCTCCTTTTGCATACGGGCTTGGGACCGTCATCGGCGGAGTATTTTAGTATTGATCACAATTATAACACATTTTAAATATAAATTATACTTTACCAGTACCATCAGTTCTTTAAAAGTACTTTTACAGTAAAGATAGACTTCTCTAACTTGACATCACTTATGTAGTAGCAAATCGTTGATGTAAGGTTTGGGTTGTGGATGCTGGTGTTGGTGTGAAGTTCACCCCTCCGGGAGCGTCCGCATTACTATTGCCATAAGTCTTGCCCTGAATGGTAGCTATTTCTTTTTGCAACTTTGGATTCAATACTTGTTTGTTGACAAAGTTTCGACCAATAACTCTGTTTCCTCCTCTGCCTCTGCCACGTGAACGTGTTGATTTTCTGCTAGCATTAGACTGATGGGAACGATTAGACCTGTTAGATCCCAAAGATTTAACACTCCCAGGGCCTCTTCTTGTGTTATAGCCACTGAATTGATTATTCAGCTGAGCAAGACTTTGTTTATTAAGGTAGCCAGCATTACCAACACTGTTACGACGTCTTTTAGCAAAATCATTTGCTACACTGACTGTCAGTTGAGATGCTGAATTGAAAGAATTGTTCCTAGATCTAGTAAATGTCTGTGACTTAATACATTGTTTTGCATAAGGAAATTCTGACGCCGCTCCTTAAGAATCTGATCAGATCTCAATCCTACAGCACTATATCTGTTGCCGGTGCTTAAACCTCTTCCACGTTTCGAGATTCCTCGTTTTGCTACAGCCAATGGTCTTCGGTTATTTGCACCTTCTCGATTGTTAATGCCAAGTCTGCTGTGCACATTACCTTGAACGTTTGGGTTAGAATTGGACCGGCGAAGTCTATTTTTCCATCCACCTCTGCCAGTCCTAACCAACTGCGGCATCTCATATTGCTCTTCTAATCCCGCCCTGCCTTTGGGTGTCAATCCTCGTAGTTGTGATCGTGATCTTGAAGCGGATCTTGCGCGTGACATGGAGCGGCGTTGGCGTGATCGAAAGCGAGCTTGCGACTGCGAGCGCGTTCGCGACTGGGATCGGCCCCTGGGCCCGCGAGAGCGCGACCGCGACCGGCCTTGCCTGCCCGGCGTCCCGGACCGCGTCTGCGAGCCTAAGCCAATGTCCCCGTTTCTATAGAGTAGATCCACAGGTTAGCGGGTTATGAAGATCATTTCCTATCTCCACTTGTGTTCAAATTGGGTTAGTTACCGCCGCCCGATACTCGGCGTTGACCTTTTACGGTTGGTAGGTCTCTTCTCTTCAACCAACCCTCCTCCTTTTGCATACGGGCTTGGGACCGTCATCGGCGGAGTATTTTAGTATTGATCACAATTATAACACATTTTAAATATAAATTATACTTTACCAGTACCATCAGTTCTTTAAAAGTACTTTTACAGTAAAGATAGACTTCTCTAACTTGACATCACTTATGTAGTAGCAAATCGTTGATGTAAGGTTTGGGTTGTGGATGCTGGTGTTGGTGTGAAGTTCACCCCTCCGGGAGCGTCCGCATTACTATTGCCATAAGTCTTGCCCTGAATGGTAGCTATTTCTTTTTGCAACTTTGGATTCAATACTTGTTTGTTGACAAAGTTTCGACCAATAACTCTGTTTCCTCCTCTGCCTCTGCCACGTGAACGTGTTGATTTTCTGCTAGCATTAGACTGATGGGAACGATTAGACCTGTTAGATCCCAAAGATTTAACACTCCCAGGGCCTCTTCTTGTGTTATAGCCACTGAATTGATTATTCAGCTGAGCAAGACTTTGTTTATTAAGGTAGCCAGCATTACCAACACTGTTACGACGTCTTTTAGCAAAATCATTTGCTACACTGACTGTCAGTTGAGATGCTGAATTGAAAGAATTGTTCCTAGATCTAGTAAATGTCTGTGACTTAATACATTGTTTTGCATAAGGAAATTCTGACGCCGCTCCTTAAGAATCTGATCAGATCTCAATCCTACAGCACTATATCTGTTGCCGGTGCTTAAACCTCTTCCACGTTTCGAGATTCCTCGTTTTGCTACAGCCAATGGTCTTCGGTTATTTGCACCTTCTCGATTGTTAATGCCAAGTCTGCTGTGCACATTACCTTGAACGTTTGGGTTAGAATTGGACCGGCGAAGTCTATTTTTCCATCCACCTCTGCCAGTCCTAACCAACTGCGGCATCTCATATTGCTCTTCTAATCCCGCCCTGCCTTTGGGTGTCAGTCCTCGTAGTTGTGATCGTGATCTTGAAGCGGATCTTGCGCGTGACATGGAGCGGCGTTGGCGTGATCGAAAGCGAGCTTGCGACTGCGAGCGCGTTCGCGACTGGGATCGGCCCCTGGGCCCGCGAGAGCGCGACCGCGACCGGCCTTGCCTGCCCGGCGTCCCGGACCGCGTCTGCGAGCCTAAGCCAATGTCCCCGTTTCTATAGAGTAGATCCACAGGTTAGCGGGTTATGAAGATCATTTCCTATCTCCACTTGTGTTCAAATCGGGTTAGTTACCGCCGCCCGATACTCGGCGTTGACCTTTTACGGTTGGTAGGTCTCTTCTCTTCAACCAACCCTCCTCCTTTTGCATACGGGCTTGGGACCGTCATCGGCGGAGTATTTTAGTATTGATCACAATTATAACACATTTTAAATATAAATTATACTTTACCAGTACCATCAGTTCTTTAAAAGTACTTTTACAGTAAAGATAGACTTCTCTAACTTGACATCACTTATGTAGTAGCAAATCGTTGATGTAAGGTTTGGGTTGTGGATGCTGGTGTTGGTGTGAAGTTCACCCCTCCGGGAGCGTCCGCATTACTATTGCCATAAGTCTTGCCCTGAATGGTAGCTATTTCTTTTTGCAACTTTGGATTCAATACTTGTTTGTTGACAAAGTTTCGACCAATAACTCTGTTTCCTCCTCTGCCTCTGCCACGTGAACGTGTTGATTTTCTGCTAGCATTAGACTGATGGGAACGATTAGACCTGTTAGATCCCAAAGATTTAACACTCCCAGGGCCTCTTCTTGTGTTATAGCCACTGAATTGATTATTCAGCTGAGCAAGACTTTGTTTATTAAGGTAGCCAGCATTACCAACACTGTTACGACGTCTTTTAGCAAAATCATTTGCTACACTGACTGTCAGTTGAGATGCTGAATTGAAAGAATTGTTCCTAGATCTAGTAAATGTCTGTGACTTAATACATTGTTTTGCATAAGGAAATTCTGACGCCGCTCCTTAAGAATCTGATCAGATCTCAATCCTACAGCACTATATCTGTTGCCGGTGCTTAAACCTCTTCCACGTTTCGAGATTCCTCGTTTTGCTACAGCCAATGGTCTTCGGTTATTTGCACCTTCTCGATTGTTAATGCCAAGTCTGCTGTGCACATTACCTTGAACGTTTGGGTTAGAATTGGACCGGCGAAGTCTATTTTTCCATCCACCTCTGCCAGTCCTAACCAACTGCGGCATCTCATATTGCTCTTCTAATCCCGCCCTGCCTTTGGGTGTCAGTCCTCGTAGTTGTGATCGTGATCTTGAAGCGGATCTTGCGCGTGACATGGAGCGGCGTTGGCGTGATCGAAAGCGAGCTTGCGACTGCGAGCGCGTTCGCGACTGGGATCGGCCCCTGGGCCCGCGAGAGCGCGACCGCGACCGGCCTTGCCTGCCCGGCGTCCCGGACCGCGTCTGCGAGCCTAAGCCAATGTCCCCGTTTCTATAGAGTAGATCCACAGGTTAGCGGGTTATGAAGATCATTTCCTATCTCCACTTGTGTTCAAATCGGGTTAGTTACCGCCGCCCGATACTCGGCGTTGACCTTTTACGGTTGGTAGGTCTCTTCTCTTCAACCAACCCTCCTCCTTTTGCATACGGGCTTGGGACCGTCATCGGCGGAGTATTTTAGTATTGATCACAATTATAACACATTTTAAATATAAATTATACTTTACCAGTACCATCAGTTCTTTAAAAGTACTTTTACAGTAAAGATAGACTTCTCTAACTTGACATCACTTATGTAGTAGCAAATCGTTGATGTAAGGTTTGGGTTGTGGATGCTGGTGTTGGTGTGAAGTTCACCCCTCCGGGAGCGTCCGCATTACTATTGCCATAAGTCTTGCCCTGAATGGTAGCTATTTCTTTTTGCAACTTTGGATTCAATACTTGTTTGTTGACAAAGTTTCGACCAATAACTCTGTTTCCTCCTCTGCCTCTGCCACGTGAACGTGTTGATTTTCTGCTAGCATTAGACTGATGGGAACGATTAGACCTGTTAGATCCCAAAGATTTAACACTCCCAGGGCCTCTTCTTGTGTTATAGCCACTGAATTGATTATTCAGCTGAGCAAGACTTTGTTTATTAAGGTAGCCAGCATTACCAACACTGTTACGACGTCTTTTAGCAAAATCATTTGCTACACTGACTGTCAGTTGAGATGCTGAATTGAAAGAATTGTTCCTAGATCTAGTAAATGTCTGTGACTTAATACATTGTTTTGCATAAGGAAATTCTGACGCCGCTCCTTAAGAATCTGATCAGATCTCAATCCTACAGCACTATATCTGTTGCCGGTGCTTAAACCTCTTCCACGTTTCGAGATTCCTCGTTTTGCTACAGCCAATGGTCTTCGGTTATTTGCACCTTCTCGATTGTTAATGCCAAGTCTGCTGTGCACATTACCTTGAACGTTTGGGTTAGAATTGGACCGGCGAAGTCTATTTTTCCATCCACCTCTGCCAGTCCTAACCAACTGCGGCATCTCATATTGCTCTTCTAATCCCGCCCTGCCTTTGGGTGTCAATCCTCGTAGTTGTGATCGTGATCTTGAAGCGGATCTTGCGCGTGACATGGAGCGGCGTTGGCGTGATCGAAAGCGAGCTTGCGACTGCGAGCGCGTTCGCGACTGGGATCGGCCCCTGGGCCCGCGAGAGCGCGACCGCGACCGGCCTTGCCTGCCCGGCGTCCCGGACCGCGTCTGCGAGCCTAAGCCAATGTCCCCGTTTCTATAGAGTAGATCCACAGGTTAGCGGGTTATGAAGATCATTTCCTATCTCCACTTGTGTTCAAATTGGGTTAGTTACCGCCGCCCGATACTCGGCGTTGACCTTTTACGGTTGGTAGGTCTCTTCTCTTCAACCAACCCTCCTCCTTTTGCATACGGGCTTGGGACCGTCATCGGCGGAGTATTTTAGTATTGATCACAATTATAACACATTTTAAATATAAATTATACTTTACCAGTACCATCAGTTCTTTAAAAGTACTTTTACAGTAAAGATAGACTTCTCTAACTTGACATCACTTATGTAGTAGCAAATCGTTGATGTAAGGTTTGGGTTGTGGATGCTGGTGTTGGTGTGAAGTTCACCCCTCCGGGAGCGTCCGCATTACTATTGCCATAAGTCTTGCCCTGAATGGTAGCTATTTCTTTTTGCAACTTTGGATTCAATACTTGTTTGTTGACAAAGTTTCGACCAATAACTCTGTTTCCTCCTCTGCCTCTGCCACGTGAACGTGTTGATTTTCTGCTAGCATTAGACTGATGGGAACGATTAGACCTGTTAGATCCCAAAGATTTAACACTCCCAGGGCCTCTTCTTGTGTTATAGCCACTGAATTGATTATTCAGCTGAGCAAGACTTTGTTTATTAAGGTAGCCAGCATTACCAACACTGTTACGACGTCTTTTAGCAAAATCATTTGCTACACTGACTGTCAGTTGAGATGCTGAATTGAAAGAATTGTTCCTAGATCTAGTAAATGTCTGTGACTTAATACATTGTTTTGCATAAGGAAATTCTGACGCCGCTCCTTAAGAATCTGATCAGATCTCAATCCTACAGCACTATATCTGTTGCCGGTGCTTAAACCTCTTCCACGTTTCGAGATTCCTCGTTTTGCTACAGCCAATGGTCTTCGGTTATTTGCACCTTCTCGATTGTTAATGCCAAGTCTGCTGTGCACATTACCTTGAACGTTTGGGTTAGAATTGGACCGGCGAAGTCTATTTTTCCATCCACCTCTGCCAGTCCTAACCAACTGCGGCATCTCATATTGCTCTTCTAATCCCGCCCTGCCTTTGGGTGTCAGTCCTCGTAGTTGTGATCGTGATCTTGAAGCGGATCTTGCGCGTGACATGGAGCGGCGTTGGCGTGATCGAAAGCGAGCTTGCGACTGCGAGCGCGTTCGCGACTGGGATCGGCCCCTGGGCCCGCGAGAGCGCGACCGCGACCGGCCTTGCCTGCCCGGCGTCCCGGACCGCGTCTGCGAGCCTAAGCCAATGTCCCCGTTTCTATAGAGTAGATCCACAGGTTAGCGGGTTATGAAGATCATTTCCTATCTCCACTTGTGTTCAAATCGGGTTAGTTACCGCCGCCCGATACTCGGCGTTGACCTTTTACGGTTGGTAGGTCTCTTCTCTTCAACCAACCCTCCTCCTTTTGCATACGGGCTTGGGACCGTCATCGGCGGAGTATTTTAGTATTGATCACAATTATAACACATTTTAAATATAAATTATACTTTACCAGTACCATCAGTTCTTTAAAAGTACTTTTACAGTAAAGATAGACTTCTCTAACTTGACATCACTTATGTAGTAGCAAATCGTTGATGTAAGGTTTGGGTTGTGGATGCTGGTGTTGGTGTGAAGTTCACCCCTCCGGGAGCGTCCGCATTACTATTGCCATAAGTCTTGCCCTGAATGGTAGCTATTTCTTTTTGCAACTTTGGATTCAATACTTGTTTGTTGACAAAGTTTCGACCAATAACTCTGTTTCCTCCTCTGCCTCTGCCACGTGAACGTGTTGATTTTCTGCTAGCATTAGACTGATGGGAACGATTAGACCTGTTAGATCCCAAAGATTTAACACTCCCAGGGCCTCTTCTTGTGTTATAGCCACTGAATTGATTATTCAGCTGAGCAAGACTTTGTTTATTAAGGTAGCCAGCATTACCAACACTGTTACGACGTCTTTTAGCAAAATCATTTGCTACACTGACTGTCAGTTGAGATGCTGAATTGAAAGAATTGTTCCTAGATCTAGTAAATGTCTGTGACTTAATACATTGTTTTGCATAAGGAAATTCTGACGCCGCTCCTTAAGAATCTGATCAGATCTCAATCCTACAGCACTATATCTGTTGCCGGTGCTTAAACCTCTTCCACGTTTCGAGATTCCTCGTTTTGCTACAGCCAATGGTCTTCGGTTATTTGCACCTTCTCGATTGTTAATGCCAAGTCTGCTGTGCACATTACCTTGAACGTTTGGGTTAGAATTGGACCGGCGAAGTCTATTTTTCCATCCACCTCTGCCAGTCCTAACCAACTGCGGCATCTCATATTGCTCTTCTAATCCCGCCCTGCCTTTGGGTGTCAGTCCTCGTAGTTGTGATCGTGATCTTGAAGCGGATCTTGCGCGTGACATGGAGCGGCGTTGGCGTGATCGAAAGCGAGCTTGCGACTGCGAGCGCGTTCGCGACTGGGATCGGCCCCTGGGCCCGCGAGAGCGCGACCGCGACCGGCCTTGCCTGCCCGGCGTCCCGGACCGCGTCTGCGAGCCTAAGCCAATGTCCCCGTTTCTATAGAGTAGATCCACAGGTTAGCGGGTTATGAAGATCATTTCCTATCTCCACTTGTGTTCAAATCGGGTTAGTTACCGCCGCCCGATACTCGGCGTTGACCTTTTACGGTTGGTAGGTCTCTTCTCTTCAACCAACCCTCCTCCTTTTGCATACGGGCTTGGGACCGTCATCGGCGGAGTATTTTAGTATTGATCACAATTATAACACATTTTAAATATAAATTATACTTTACCAGTACCATCAGTTCTTTAAAAGTACTTTTACAGTAAAGATAGACTTCTCTAACTTGACATCACTTATGTAGTAGCAAATCGTTGATGTAAGGTTTGGGTTGTGGATGCTGGTGTTGGTGTGAAGTTCACCCCTCCGGGAGCGTCCGCATTACTATTGCCATAAGTCTTGCCCTGAATGGTAGCTATTTCTTTTTGCAACTTTGGATTCAATACTTGTTTGTTGACAAAGTTTCGACCAATAACTCTGTTTCCTCCTCTGCCTCTGCCACGTGAACGTGTTGATTTTCTGCTAGCATTAGACTGATGGGAACGATTAGACCTGTTAGATCCCAAAGATTTAACACTCCCAGGGCCTCTTCTTGTGTTATAGCCACTGAATTGATTATTCAGCTGAGCAAGACTTTGTTTATTAAGGTAGCCAGCATTACCAACACTGTTACGACGTCTTTTAGCAAAATCATTTGCTACACTGACTGTCAGTTGAGATGCTGAATTGAAAGAATTGTTCCTAGATCTAGTAAATGTCTGTGACTTAATACATTGTTTTGCATAAGGAAATTCTGACGCCGCTCCTTAAGAATCTGATCAGATCTCAATCCTACAGCACTATATCTGTTGCCGGTGCTTAAACCTCTTCCACGTTTCGAGATTCCTCGTTTTGCTACAGCCAATGGTCTTCGGTTATTTGCACCTTCTCGATTGTTAATGCCAAGTCTGCTGTGCACATTACCTTGAACGTTTGGGTTAGAATTGGACCGGCGAAGTCTATTTTTCCATCCACCTCTGCCAGTCCTAACCAACTGCGGCATCTCATATTGCTCTTCTAATCCCGCCCTGCCTTTGGGTGTCAGTCCTCGTAGTTGTGATCGTGATCTTGAAGCGGATCTTGCGCGTGACATGGAGCGGCGTTGGCGTGATCGAAAGCGAGCTTGCGACTGCGAGCGCGTTCGCGACTGGGATCGGCCCCTGGGCCCGCGAGAGCGCGACCGCGACCGGCCTTGCCTGCCCGGCGTCCCGGACCGCGTCTGCGAGCCTAAGCCAATGTCCCCGTTTCTATAGAGTAGATCCACAGGTTAGCGGGTTATGAAGATCATTTCCTATCTCCACTTGTGTTCAAATCGGGTTAGTTACCGCCGCCCGATACTCGGCGTTGACCTTTTACGGTTGGTAGGTCTCTTCTCTTCAACCAACCCTCCTCCTTTTGCATACGGGCTTGGGACCGTCATCGGCGGAGTATTTTAGTATTGATCACAATTATAACACATTTTAAATATAAATTATACTTTACCAGTACCATCAGTTCTTTAAAAGTACTTTTACAGTAAAGATAAACTTCTCTAACTTGACATCACTTATGTAGTAGCAAATCGTTGATGTAAGGTTTGGGTTGTGGATGCTGGTGTTGGTGTGAAGTTCACCCCTCCGGGAGCGTCCGCATTACTATTGCCATAAGTCTTGCCCTGAATGGTAGCTATTTCTTTTTGCAACTTTGGATTCAATACTTGTTTGTTGACAAAGTTTCGACCAATAACTCTGTTTCCTCCTCTGCCTCTGCCACGTGAACGTGTTGATTTTCTGCTAGCATTAGACTGATGGGAACGATTAGACCTGTTAGATCCCAAAGATTTAACACTCCCAGGGCCTCTTCTTGTGTTATAGCCACTGAATTGATTATTCAGCTGAGCAAGACTTTGTTTATTAAGGTAGCCAGCATTACCAACACTGTTACGACGTCTTTTAGCAAAATCATTTGCTACACTGACTGTCAGTTGAGATGCTGAATTGAAAGAATTGTTCCTAGATCTAGTAAATGTCTGTGACTTAATACATTGTTTTGCATAAGGAAATTCTGACGCCGCTCCTTAAGAATCTGATCAGATCTCAATCCTACAGCACTATATCTGTTGCCGGTGCTTAAACCTCTTCCACGTTTCGAGATTCCTCGTTTTGCTACAGCCAATGGTCTTCGGTTATTTGCACCTTCTCGATTGTTAATGCCAAGTCTGCTGTGCACATTACCTTGAACGTTTGGGTTAGAATTGGACCGGCGAAGTCTATTTTTCCATCCACCTCTGCCAGTCCTAACCAACTGCGGCATCTCATATTGCTCTTCTAATCCCGCCCTGCCTTTGGGTGTCAGTCCTCGTAGTTGTGATCGTGATCTTGAAGCGGATCTTGCGCGTGACATGGAGCGGCGTTGGCGTGATCGAAAGCGAGCTTGCGACTGCGAGCGCGTTCGCGACTGGGATCGGCCCCTGGGCCCGCGAGAGCGCGACCGCGACCGGCCTTGCCTGCCCGGCGTCCCGGACCGCGTCTGCGAGCCTAAGCCAATGTCCCCGTTTCTATAGAGTAGATCCACAGGTTAGCGGGTTATGAAGATCATTTCCTATCTCCACTTGTGTTCAAATCGGGTTAGTTACCGCCGCCCGATACTCGGCGTTGACCTTTTACGGTTGGTAGGTCTCTTCTCTTCAACCAACCCTCCTCCTTTTGCATACGGGCTTGGGACCGTCATCGGCGGAGTATTTTAGTATTGATCACAATTATAACACATTTTAAATATAAATTATACTTTACCAGTACCATCAGTTCTTTAAAAGTACTTTTACAGTAAAGATAGACTTCTCTAACTTGACATCACTTATGTAGTAGCAAATCGTTGATGTAAGGTTTGGGTTGTGGATGCTGGTGTTGGTGTGAAGTTCACCCCTCCGGGAGCGTCCGCATTACTATTGCCATAAGTCTTGCCCTGAATGGTAGCTATTTCTTTTTGCAACTTTGGATTCAATACTTGTTTGTTGACAAAGTTTCGACCAATAACTCTGTTTCCTCCTCTGCCTCTGCCACGTGAACGTGTTGATTTTCTGCTAGCATTAGACTGATGGGAACGATTAGACCTGTTAGATCCCAAAGATTTAACACTCCCAGGGCCTCTTCTTGTGTTATAGCCACTGAATTGATTATTCAGCTGAGCAAGACTTTGTTTATTAAGGTAGCCAGCATTACCAACACTGTTACGACGTCTTTTAGCAAAATCATTTGCTACACTGACTGTCAGTTGAGATGCTGAATTGAAAGAATTGTTCCTAGATCTAGTAAATGTCTGTGACTTAATACATTGTTTTGCATAAGGAAATTCTGACGCCGCTCCTTAAGAATCTGATCAGATCTCAATCCTACAGCACTATATCTGTTGCCGGTGCTTAAACCTCTTCCACGTTTCGAGATTCCTCGTTTGGCTACAGCCAATGGTCTTCGGTTATTTGCACCTTCTCGATTGTTAATGCCAAGTCTGCTGTGCACATTACCTTGAACGTTTGGGTTAGAATTGGACCGGCGAAGTCTATTTTTCCATCCACCTCTGCCAGTCCTAACCAACTGCGGCATCTCATATTGCTCTTCTAATCCCGCCCTGCCTTTGGGTGTCAGTCCTCGTAGTTGTGATCGTGATCTTGAAGCGGATCTTGCGCGTGACATGGAGCGGCGTTGGCGTGATCGAAAGCGAGCTTGCGACTGCGAGCGCGTTCGCGACTGGGATCGGCCCCTGGGCCCGCGAGAGCGCGACCGCGACCGGCCTTGCCTGCCCGGCGTCCCGGACCGCGTCTGCGAGCCTAAGCCAATGTCCCCGTTTCTATAGAGTAGATCCACAGGTTAGCGGGTTATGAAGATCATTTCCTATCTCCACTTGTGTTCAAATCGGGTTAGTTACCGCCGCCCGATACTCGGCGTTGACCTTTTACGGTTGGTAGGTCTCTTCTCTTCAACCAACCCTCCTCCTTTTGCATACGGGCTTGGGACCGTCATCGGCGGAGTATTTTAGTATTGATCACAATTATAACACATTTTAAATATAAATTATACTTTACCAGTACCATCAGTTCTTTAAAAGTACTTTTACAGTAAAGATAGACTTCTCTAACTTGACATCACTTATGTAGTAGCAAATCGTTGATGTAAGGTTTGGGTTGTGGATGCTGGTGTTGGTGTGAAGTTCACCCCTCCGGGAGCGTCCGCATTACTATTGCCATAAGTCTTGCCCTGAATGGTAGCTATTTCTTTTTGCAACTTTGGATTCAATACTTGTTTGTTGACAAAGTTTCGACCAATAACTCTGTTTCCTCCTCTGCCTCTGCCACGTGAACGTGTTGATTTTCTGCTAGCATTAGACTGATGGGAACGATTAGACCTGTTAGATCCCAAAGATTTAACACTCCCAGGGCCTCTTCTTGTGTTATAGCCACTGAATTGATTATTCAGCTGAGCAAGACTTTGTTTATTAAGGTAGCCAGCATTACCAACACTGTTACGACGTCTTTTAGCAAAATCATTTGCTACACTGACTGTCAGTTGAGATGCTGAATTGAAAGAATTGTTCCTAGATCTAGTAAATGTCTGTGACTTAATACATTGTTTTGCATAAGGAAATTCTGACGCCGCTCCTTAAGAATCTGATCAGATCTCAATCCTACAGCACTATATCTGTTGCCGGTGCTTAAACCTCTTCCACGTTTCGAGATTCCTCGTTTTGCTACAGCCAATGGTCTTCGGTTATTTGCACCTTCTCGATTGTTAATGCCAAGTCTGCTGTGCACATTACCTTGAACGTTTGGGTTAGAATTGGACCGGCGAAGTCTATTTTTCCATCCACCTCTGCCAGTCCTAACCAACTGCGGCATCTCATATTGCTCTTCTAATCCCGCCCTGCCTTTGGGTGTCAGTCCTCGTAGTTGTGATCGTGATCTTGAAGCGGATCTTGCGCGTGACATGGAGCGGCGTTGGCGTGATCGAAAGCGAGCTTGCGACTGCGAGCGCGTTCGCGACTGGGATCGGCCCCTGGGCCCGCGAGAGCGCGACCGCGACCGGCCTTGCCTGCCCGGCGTCCCGGACCGCGTCTGCGAGCCTCCGCCCCCGCGCCCGCGACCGCGTCCTCGCCCTCTGCCTCTTCCGCCGCCACCCCGGCCTCCTCCGCGCAAAGTACCACGACTTGGTACTATTCCCCCACCTCTCCCACGAGATCTACTGACACGGTTGTGTTGTTTATTTTGTTGAATAATCTCGTCTAGAGACATATTAACGGAGTCTGCCATTGTTTAATTAATAAGATTATACACAATTTCTATCTCTAAACTCTACAGTCTTTTCTTCTAACTACATACTCGTATGTCGTAGGTATGTACAACAGACTCGGGTAGATTGATGTGAGGGCGTGTGTACCCTTGTTGTGCTGTGTGTCGTTTTTTTTTTTTATGGAATAGGGGGCTGACGAGCAAGCGGTTCACCTGATGGTTAGTGATAACCACCGCCAATGCACATCTGCAACATCAGGAGTTACAGCTGCGCTGCCGGCCTTTAAGGAAGAGGTATGCTCTTTTCTTAAAGATTTGGGGGTCGTAACGGTGCGGAAGTACCGCTGGCGACAAAGCATTCCATAGCTTAGTTGTGCGCGGCAGAAAGTTGCGACAGAAGCGCACAGTTGAGGACTGCCAAGTGTCGAGATGGTATGGATGGAGAGTTTGGCGCGAAGAACGATGTCGGAAGGCAGCGGCAGGAATCATTCCGAACAATTCCTCGGAACACTCCCCGTGGTATATGCGATAGAAGATGCAGAGTGAAGCTACATCTCTACGCAGCGCCAAGGGATCAAGCCGCTCAGTAAGTTCTTGGTTATTGACGATTCGAGTCGCTCTACGTTGCATGCGGTCAAGAGGGAGAAGCTGGTACTGGGGTGCCCCCGCCCACAGATGAGAGCAGTACTCCACGTGCGGCCGAACCTGAGCTTTATAAAGCTGAAGGCGATGAGCCGACGTGAAATATCTGCTCGATCTGTTGAGCACACCAAGCTTCTTTGAGGCCAGTTTGACCTTCCTTTCCAAATGACCGCGAAACTGAATGTCACTCGAGATGTCCATACCAAGAATCGCGATGCTTGCTGAGGCAGTAAGGGGAGTATCGTTGAACCGAGGTGATACGACGAAGGGTGATTTTTTTGCGGTAATTGCGCAAACCTGTGTCTTCGCGGGGTTAAATTGGACTAAATTAAGTCGACCCCAATCTGAGACTTGACTTAACAAAGTCTCAACTTCAGACACAAGCTTATTTCGGCATTCGGTGACGATATCCCGAGAAATGTTCGCGCGGCCGGAGTATACGGCATCACCCGTACTGTCATCTGCATAGCAATGGATGCCGCTTATTTGCAGCATATCATTGATATGCAGAAGGAACAGTGTAGGTGATAGCACACAGCCTTGTGGAACACCAGCGTTTATGGATTTGGAGTCCGAGCATGCACCGTCGACTACAACCTTGATGCTCCGATCTGTGAAAAAGCTGGTGAACCAATCGCACAATTTCTCGGGAAGCCCATAGGAGGGCAGCTTTTTGAGCAAAGCCTTATTAGCCTTATTAGTTTGGACGTAGCGAAAGCCTTTGATCGGGTGTGGCACCCGATCAAAGGCTTTCGCTACGTCCAAACTAACCGCCAATGCCTCCCCCTTTGTCTCAATCGCCTTTGCCCAACGATGAGTTAAGTACACAAGAAGATCGCCAGCTGATCGACCGCGACGAAATCCGTACTGTCGGTCACTGATCAGCTCGCCATCCTCCAGGTATCGAAGGAGCTGGCCGTTGATAATGGATTCCATTATCTTGGAGAACAACGAGATAATGGCTATAGGCCTATAGTTGGACGGGTCCGAGCGGTTGCCCTTTTTGGGGATCGGGTGAACTAAAGCAGCCTTCCAAGATTTCGGGACTACGCCTAAAGAGTAAGAGTGCCGAAATAGTCGCGTGAGTACCGGCGCCAACTCTGGAGCACACGTCTTCAGCACAATAGGTGGGATTCCATCGGGCCCAGTCGACTTGTGGACGTCTAGGGAGAAAAGTGTTTTACGCACCGAGCTTTGCAGGAAGCGAACATCCTTCATTAGGGTGTCGTACCGCGGTAAGGTCGGTGGTTCTTTTCCTCCATCATCCAAACAAGAGTTGGATGCAAAAAGGCAGCCCAGAAGATCGGCTTTTTCCCTTGCATCATGAGCCAACGAGTCATCACCCCTGTGCAGGGCTGGAAGGGATGGCTTGCAAAAGTTGCCTTGAACAGCCTTGGCAAGAGACCAAAAGGCGCGAGTTCCAGAAGGAAGCCGCATTAGTCTCGTGCCAATCCTGCTAATGTGCTCTGACTTCGCCCTGGCAATAACCTTCTTGACGGACCTTGAGGCAAAGTTATACTCCCTCTTCAGGGCACTGGTGTTTACATCCCGTGCAGCCGTAGCATTGGCCCAAGCTTGAAACCGCTCATGTTTTTGGCGCGACGCCATTTTACAGGAGCGGTTGAACCAGGGCTGCGACTTGCCACCGATGGGAACTAAAGAAGATGGAATAAATAATTCCATCCCCAAAAGCACGACATCAGCGACTGAATCGGCGACGGTGCTGGGATCATCCAGTGCGAAGCAAACCCGCCCCCAAGGGTAGGATGGTACGTTTCTATGTTATTATCGCTTGACTATATTGTGTATTGTGTTGTGTTGCCAATAAACGTTTTTTCTTTCTTTCTGACCTCGTCGCTTCTGCGGTACTTAGGACGTCCAACAGGGCGTCGGCCATATGGTCGTCCCACGAATGACCGCTTCACCGCACGGTCCTCTTCCATTCTCTCAATGTGGACGTATCAGCGAAGTCTGTGAGCTTCTAATGATGTTGGGCTCAGCAAGCAGCTCTTCTTTCTCCTCCACAGACCGTCTCCCAACCGCGAAGTTATGCTGAAACTAACAAAAATGTACAATGATATTGTTAAATAATATAACGATTATTAACAAATTGTGTGTTCCCTCGTATAACAATTTGAGGATCAGTTGACACATCTGTGAAGAAATAATAAGGTTGTTCAGATCCAAGACGGATCCTTTTTCGAAGGATGAAGACAGATAAAATCTACGTGATGTAGTTTTGCTGTATTGTGTCTATCCACGCGGGAAAGTATTAATTAGGTTCCGGATAAGAGAAACTGGTGAAATGTATCCGTGTTTGATAATCTAAACCAGCGGTGGCTTACCTTATTCAGCACGGACCGCCAAAAAAATCAAGGACACTGCCAGGGACCCGAGTGAGAAAAACGTGCAATTTTCAGACAATGTTATATATCATCTTATATTTGTTAATGCTCTACGTAAGATAGGTGCGTATGGGACCGCGGTATCTCAAGTATATGCTCGCGGATTTCCAGGGGTCTGCGGACCATAGGTTAGGAACTGCTGCTCAAAACTTACCAATTTTGGAGCTACTTTCGACTCTTTCATAATAACCCAAAGACTATTTCAACTTGAAAAACTAAACTGAGATGTTCCATTGACAAATGCGTTGTGACAACCCTCGTTCTATACAAGCTGGGGATGAACTAAATAGAAATTATAATCCGTCCGGCCGTAACTACAAGTTAACTTTAATAACACTGCACGTAATGCGACGGCTACACAAACCACTAATGCTCGTTAATTACTAAGATAATGCTGTAGGTGTTTGCTGACAAGCTCGCTTTGTCATTGTGAAAAATCCGGTCGAGTGATGATATGACCAAGTGAGCGAAGGATAACGTTATGTGTAGACTTGTGAGATTTAAAACGTTCGCGTTTTTATATTAGCACTTTAACCGATTCGTTGCGGATGACGCCCGTGGGGCGTCATGAAATTCTTTTGTGTATGGCGTGTGACACCTGAGAGGCGTCATTTTTCAATTTGTTAAAACTCTGTGTAAATGTCGTTTTTAAGGATTACTGCTAAACAAGACTACTATTATTATTTTCTGTAGTTTATGGCTGTATTGTAGTCGTTTCAGGATATAGCATGAATTTCAAAACTTGAGGGGTTGACAACCTTCGATTGACAGATACGAATTAGTTCTCGAATTTCAAAAAAATTGTTTGCCGCCACGGGCAAAAGTTTCCAATAAGTACCGTCGCGTCGCAATGAATCGGTTAATGCATGTTTAGAAGTTACACAGATGACGAAAAAAAAAAAAAAACTTCAAAGTAATGATGGCGATTCTCATCAGCCTTTTTTTTTTTTTTTTTTTATAAGCCGGGGAAAATGCTTTTAGGCATACCCGCCGCTCGGGGGAGGGACGGGTTATGTGGGACTCGCCCTGCCTCAAGATGGAAGGGAGGCAGGGAATACCCACTAAAAACCCCGGCCCTTTCGTCATGCGCCTATGGGGACGGTGCCAAGGGTCCTGAGGTGAACTCATACAACCTTGACACCGCCAGCGCTGTCTGCCTCAGACGGCAGACCCCAACGAGCTCACCCCTCTAGGGGGGAGCGACGGGAGGGGTCCGAAAGGACAACCCACTCCCGTCCGACGGAGACGGGGACCCGTGCAATGCAGGTGGAGGTGCCCCCACACCAACCACCCGCTGGGCCTCGTCAGGCGGCAACAAGCGGCGAAACGTTCGCCGCGCGCGCCCACCTCTTCGTCGGCGGAGGGGAGGAGCATCGGGATCGTCTTCCCGCTCCCGCTCCGCGGCCTCCTTTTGGGACATTGTCGTCTCACAAAAGGAGGCCATCGCCAGCCAAGATGTTCGGCTCTCCAGCATTGCTCGGACAACTGCTGGGAGCGATAGATCGGTCCCCACCGAGCCGACCAGAACGGCCCTGGGACCACTGAACGCCGGGCAGACGGCCAGGGTGTGCTCTGCCGTGTCACACCCGGCCCCACACTCGTGGCACACAGTGGATTCCTCCCGTCCGATCCGATGCAGATATTGCCCGAAGCACCCGTGCCCAGACAATATCTGCACCAGACGAAACGTGAGGAACCCATGTTGCCTCTCCAACCACTCCTTCAGGACTGGACCAACCGCGTCCAGGAGTCGACGTCCGAATTGGGCGGAGGCGAGGTCCTCGGCCCACAGACGAACCATCTCGTCGTGGGCCTCGCTCCGCACAGCGCCTCTTTCCGCAGGGGCAGGGCTCTCCCCGCGCGCCCTTTCCCCAGCCAACCACAAGTACGTAGTGGCCAGCACCTGAGCATCAAGCTCCCAGGGAGGGGTGCCGGCCAGAGCGCACGCCGCGTCAAAGCCCACGGTCCGATAGGACCGTGAGACGCGTTGGGCTATCGCCCTTTGGGGGCGCCGAAGATGCGTCACGTTCTCACGACGTGAGACCACATCTGCCCAGATCGGCGCCCCGTACATCGCCATGCTGCGAAGAATGCCCGCATATAATCTCCGGCAATGTGCCTTTGGCCCCCCCAAATTTGGGAGGAGCCAGGAAAAGGCGTCCGCGGCTTTGAGGAGGCGCGATGACAGCCCGCTAAAGTGCGGGCCAAACTGCCATCGCGCATCCAGAAGAAGCCCCAAATATTTCAGGAGGTTCCCGACAGTTATTGTGACGCCCTCTACGATGATACGGGCGTCACGAGGGCGGCGCATCCGAGGCCCATGGAAAAAGATGGCCTCGGTCTTGTCAAGCGCCACCCTCAGTCCCAGCAGACCTATCCGCCGAACTAGCAATGCTCCGCCCGCAGCGGCCCGACGTGCGGCCTCTTCATAACTCCTCCCCCGGGCAGTAAAGAGGGTATCGTCTGCGTAACAGATTATACCCGTGCCCGGGAGGAGAGCTCCCCGCAACACCCAGTCAAAGCCGATGTTCCACAGAAGGGGCCCAAGGACGGACCCCTGTGGAACACCAGCCTCAACCGTATAGCGGCACAGAGTGCCATTCCTATCTACATATGCGATTTCGCGGTCGGCCAGATAATCGGCGAGGACGTTTCGCAGGTAGGTGGGGAGGCCGAAGTAATGGAGGGCCTCCAAGATGGTAGAGTGCGGGATTGTGTTAAAAGCGTTGGCTATATCAAAAGATATAGCCAACACACCCTGCCCACTCTGTTCAGCCTCCCCAACCAAGGTCTTCAGCTCCGTCAGAGCATCGATGGTGGAGCGCCCAGCCCGGAAGCCGTACTGTCGGTCCGACAAATCAGGACCGACTCCCCTGAGGTGGTCAACGATCCGCTGGGAAAGGATCTTTTCAAGGGCCTTTCCCACCTCGTCCAACAAGACGATAGGACGGTATGCGGATGGGGAGTCGGCTGGACGCCCCTCTTTCCGCAACAGGCACAATTGTCCGGTTTTCCATATCTTCGGGAACCTCCCGACCGCAAGACAGCGATCGAAGAGGTCCCGAAACCTCTCCTCCATCTGTGCCGCCGCAAGAGCGACGACGCGAGCCGGAACGCCGTCCGGGCCTGGCGCCGTCTTCTTCTTACGGAGGCGAAGCATCACCTCTCCAAGTTCCTCCGTGGAGACTGGGGGAACGTCCTCCTCAATGGGCTCTACCCTGGAAGGGGGTACTAGAATTGGGGGAGAGAATGATGGTGATTGGGCCGGGAACAAAACCCGGACCACTTCCCCCAATAAGCCTGGCTCGAGGGTTTCAGTGAGTGGGGGACCAATGGGGCGCAGCTGGTTGCGCGCCGCCCGGTACGGTCTCCCCCACGGATCACTATTGAGACCCTCGAGCATTTCGGCTCGCCCCCGGTCTTTGGCAGTGCCGATCGCTGCCCTGAGTACCCGCCTTGCCTCAACATAGGAGGCATATAGGCGGGCCTCATTGTCAGGGTCCCTGGCACTGCGTCGGCGACTGCGCTGGTAAGCGCGTCGTGCGGCCACACAATTCGTCCGGAGCTCGGCGATTTCGTTGCTCCACCAGTAAACCGCTCGTTTCGCGGAGGGACGTTTGGACCGAGGCATGGATGAATCGCATACCTCGGTCAAGGCGTTCCGCAGGGTAGCGGCAGACGAGTCCACGTCCGGGCCGAAGAAGGAAGGGGCAAACCAATCTTGCAGGAATGCCACCTCCCTGGCAATTCCCCGGTCCAGACGCGAAAGCGCCCAGCGCGGAAAAGCCGCTCTGGCTGAGGAACCTACCACGACGCTGGACTGATTGGCCCCTGCCTGCGGAGAGACTGACCACCGGATGTACCTGTGGTCGGAAAGCGTCTCCACCCTTTGCACACTCCAACCCCTAACACGTGCCGCGAGGGCAGGGGTGGCGAACGTAATGTCCACCACAGACCCCCCCTGCTGTCGCACGCACGTGTAGGTGTTTCCTCTATTTAAGAGAACCACACCAGAAGAAACCGCCCAGGCCTCGGTCACTTGGCCACGCCTATTACAAGCGGTGGCTGGGTTGCCCCAAGCCACCGACTTGGCGTTAAAATCGCCTGCAACCAGGACCTGGCGGGACGCGAAGCGGAGCAGCACAGACGAAAGTTGAGCGAGGAAACGCTCAAATTCCGAGAGAGGGCGATTGGGGGAAAAATAAACCCCCAAGATGACAATCTCGCCCCATTTCGCCACTGCGTAGCCACTGCCCCTCTCGAGACATGTGAGAGGGGGAGAAGAAGATGATGTCCTTCTGAAGATTGCCACTAAGCCATCTTCGTCCCCGACCCAGCTGTCGGGAACAAAATAAGGCTCAGCAGCGATGACGACATCCACTGCCCACTCGGCGACAGACTGCAAGAGCAGGTCCTGAGCCGAGCGGCAGTGGTTCAAATTTCCCTGTATGAAGGTGCAATGTCCGACTTGATCCATCATTCGGACATTGCACCATCACCATCAGCCGCCGACTGACTGGCGGCTGTTGCGGTCCGGGGTTGGGTCTGAGCCCCGACTTTACCTCTGATTCTCATCAGCCTTAGTTAATGCAACGCAACGGTAGTTACTCTTTACTTGTTAAGAGTTACTGATTGTCACATTATAATTTCATAATAATCTCATCCCGTGGGTGTTGTTGAAGACGCCTGAAGGAATATCAGGAAACGGGCAGCAACGTTTACCTTGACGAGAACCTTGGTTCACCTGATGGTAAGTGATAACCTTTTTTTTTTGTTAATGGTTCCGTCTGATATATACCTATATGTATTTTTATGAATATATAATATATATATATATATATATATATATTTTATGCGTATATTAGTATATTATATATTTATTGTCTAAAATATATATGTACCTTTGTGCATTACTACAGTTGTTTGAATACCTATTACCGCACCACATTACAGATTTCTGGCACGCCCGATGGTTGACTGGTAGAGAATGCCACACGGCATTAAGTCCACCATTTGTACCTTCTACGTGCAATAAAGATTAAATAAATAAATAATAACCGCCGCCGATGTGAAATCAGAAGTTACAGCAGCTGCGCTGCCAGCCTTTACGAAAGAGGTACGCTCGTTTCTTGAAGATTTAAATAAAAACTAATATCTACTTCTCTATTGTAGGCCCACTAATAATAATTAAGGCTAAGTCAGACACGTTGTAATTAATTACTTTCTCTTTTAGCGTAATTGGCTGAACAACTTAGTGGCAATAAATTCAACGGTTAAAGCTGGCATTTTTTATTCTAGTCTACAATCCATTTCCCATTGTTATGGTCATAATGAATGATGACATTGTCGTTGTGTCGTTACATCCTATAACTAATTATACGGTTTGCATGCGAGTAACTGATAACTGTGTGTTTGAACCATTGAAATATTGTCTAGGTAGAACTTTGTACAAGTATTAATTTAATAAGAATGAATGTGTATGTTTTTTTTTTTTTCTTTCAATGATAATATTTATTTATTTAGAAATACAAAGAAGTAAAAGTACAAAGTAACTTAAGTCTACAATAAATAAATAAAACCTAAACTAAACTAATATGTACAAATATTAAAAATCTTCTAAAACGGGACCCTGTGGCAGAGACCCCAGGACGCTGGCTGCGTTACCTCGCTTTTGTGTATGTTTGTATTGGTCTTTATTTTTACTAAGCCCACCTCACCCCACTGCTGGGTGAAGGTCTTTGCGATCTGCGATCCAATGCCATTATTATCCAATTTAGTACGTATCCGTAAAGATAGTCTCGCTACCGTATCTGTTTCACCGTTTGCTATGTATAATAATGTATTTATTTACAAAAAAGTATCTATGTATGTTTATCAGTTGTCTAGTACTCATAGTGCAAGCTTCGGTTAGTTTGCGACCAGATGGCGTGACCTAGCGCGGCATGTTTAACTTGTATTTATTTATATAAATTCATTCAAAGAATCTCAGTCTGTGTGCTAAAACACGGAAGCGTTCGAGTTTGACAAATATGCACACTTATCGCTTAACTTTAATTAGAGTTTTCAAGTGTTTTATACTAGAATGCTTGAAACAAGGGCTCAGTGACAAATTTGATTGCAAGCTCTAGATAATTATTTTCTTTTTATGCAGGAGGCGGCAGACGAGCAAATGTGATGCCTGATGGTAAGCAGTCGACACCGCCCATGGACACCCGCACTCAAATCGAGTTTAGGGTCGCTGCCGGCCTTTTAAATAGGAGTACGCTCGTTTCTTGAAGGCTCCCATGTCGTAACTGTTCGGAAATACTGAAGCAGAGAGTTGGTTCCACAAAACCGATGCGCGAGGCAAGAAGTTCCTCATAAAGCGTAATTCATTTACAACACCTATTGAATGGGAATAACTGATGTTTTACAATTAGGTGTGCACCATAGTGCAAGATTGAGCCACGCGCTTAGCGGACATATGCCGTTCTACCCTTGATACATTTCTCTGGTTTGAACAATGGTTAGCTTTTAAACGCGTATTTCGGCAATCCTGATAGAACGCCCAATAGACGCTAAAATGCGCGTACGTTCATTTGAGCAACTAAAAAGCGTCCGTGTGACATGGAAAGTTGAGGTTCAAGTTTATACTTTTTACAAGAATAAATTTTGGGAGGCAATTAAAAAAACTAGATGTTGCAGGTGACAGATTTTTGTATCGATAGAAGCGTACACTATTACAAACGAAAGATTTAAGAACTTTGTTTTTCACTCAAATTAGTTTTAGGTCACAAAAAAAAATGGGTTGGACCTAAACTTTTTAAGGGGGTGAAGAGGTATCCAAAGCTGCCAATCGCTGATTTATTAGAGTTCTGAAGTGCTCGGCAAACGTAGTGTAGGACACCTACAGGCCAGATGGAGCGACGATTCGCGCAGGACGGCTGGCGAGTGCTGGATGCGAGAAGCACAGGATAGATCATAGTGGCGAACATTGAGAGAGGCCTATGTCCAGCAGTGGACATAGGCTGATGATGATATATTTTCCACTTTCAATTTTGTGCAGAGTTGGAGTCACGGTATTTTAAATGTACTTATTTGTAAAGGATGTGGCCAACATTTTCATAGGTTACTTATTTCTGCATTTCCCACTGAGATGTTTTTCGTTTTAGACACCTAACTATCTCAACAGACAGTAATGCTAATAATTAAAATTAAAGAACTTATAGTAACACAAAGAAGACAAATGAAAGATGATGACGATGATTATGATTGACACCTATTAATCTCTTGCGTACTTGGTTAGTCTCCTATGAGATTAGCTCTGTGACCGAAATTCGGACAGGGACCTCTTGGTCCTAGGCGGTACTTGCCACCACTAAACCAACGAGGCTTCGGTCAGTAGAGTGTGGATAAACCATTATACACATTGACATAAACACAGCTGGAACGAGGTTGATTGAGCGAATATGACTAACTGTTTTGTACAAGTCTTTACCTGACATAGTAAGCGACAATGTCAGTAAGGCAACGTTTTCTATTCTGATATTAGCAGAAGTACATTGTTACTGACTGCTGTTTAGTCAGATTTTATCGGTTGATCAACGCTGTTCTGAAGAACTGTTCGAAATGATGCCAACAGCTTCATTTGATCACCGTACCGCACGCCATCGGCAAGTTCATCCTCACACTTTGAGGCCTAACTGCCTAACGCACGGTCCGATTTCAGAGGAATTTCCTCCCGAGAACGTTGCGTTTGTGGAATGAGCTGCCTGCCGAGGTTCTCTCAGGGGAATACAGTATGGGGAATTTCAAGCCAAAAGTAAGTAGGTTCTTAAAGGGTCGGCTAAACGCATGCGATGCCCCTGGTGTTGCAGGCGTCCATGGGCTGTGGTAACTGCTTACCATCAAGCGGGCCGGTAGGCATTTGCCATCCTAGTGGTATAAAAAAATACACTGCGGTCAACTATCCGCCTGCCAAGCGTAGTAAAAGGCTTACCCTAAATGACAATTGTCATTAGGGGAGCCCTATGTCGGGATGTAAGGGAGCGACCGATCATCTTTTCGCTCCAAGCCAACCTCACCTGCCCGTGGTGCATCCTGCCGAATAGCAAACGAGGCGCTGGCAGCCAACTGGTGGCGGTACAACTATCAAAATTTAAGGCGTAGCTAAATACTACAGACCGATGAAGGGCAGCAGCGTCACCGGAGCGAGAAGCTACGCTCTGCAATCGCGAACCCGCCTGCCCAGAGTGGCGATATCCTCCAGATGTTTGCCCTAAGTGGCGAACAACTGAAAAGTCCTTTGTTCACCAGTGGACTGCAATAGGCTGATGATGACGACGATGATGAGGCCTATGTCCAGCAGTGGACTTTTGCAGGCAACGATGACGATGATGAATGATACAAGTTTCCCCACTGTCGTCGATCCCACTGCGGTACCACAAACGCACACACGTCCACGGTATAATTATACGCTCTCAGCGGTTATGGGGCCGTAATTTTTTCCACATTGACAGATGAGACTATATTATACAATGGAATTATTAGTTCTTTTCATAGTAATTGGCTAACTGTTGCGGTTTCAATGGTCGAGTCGAGTTTCCACTGTGCACAATAATTATTAAGTGTCATTTTCATATTACTGTTTCGTGCGGAGCAAATTGATATCGTGTATATTGAACTGCGGAGTTTAGATCAACACTTGTTTGTGAAATGAATAGTACTAGTCTTGACACTATTAAATAACCCAAGACATGCCACGCTGGGCCACACAGCGCCACCTAGCCCCAAACTAAACCGAAGCTTGTACTATGGGTACTAGACAACTGATAAACTTACTTACGTACATTTTTTTTTTGTAAATAAATACATATTATAAGAGTCAAACGACCAACGCGACGTCGATCTTCTCTTACGTGAAATAATGTCCACGAACATTCACCCATAACTGTACCCGGCCTTCATGCCGGGTACCCGTGGGTCCTCATCGATGTTGCCGGTAGGCGGCGGCGCGACTCCTTGTTATCGTAATAACTACGCTTACCTTGTCCATTCCAACGTTTCTATGCAATCCTTTCTCACACTCTTTACCATTCCACCATCTCCAATTCCAATGGTCCTTTCTCATTGCTTTTCTGTCTTCTTCCTTTGTCTTTTTTCAGTGATTCTTTCTCCTCCATCCATCCGTACGTCGATCCTTTTCTTCCCTCTCCATTTTTCTAATGCTCTCCCGCGCCAATCCTCCGCAGCGGCCGGGGGCCGAAACTCTCCACGCCAATAAACATTCATTGGCAGTCGTAAATAACTTTTAGTAACTTATAGTTCATAAACTTACTATTCCGGCTAAAAGATTTAGCCGGTATTTATTACTTTTGATAAAATAAATTATGAAATGTTGTTTACATAACTACTTTCAATGTTTTTGTGTCCGCAATTTTATTTGGAATCTCTGTTTGCGCCATCATAATCACGACTCGTAATGCATTCACGAGCTCTTAACGCGATGTCGTCTCATATAGGTGTTTATTTATATAATTAGTTAATTTTAATAATGTTTTAACATGACCCTTTGTTACGGTTACTTTCATAACATTATAAGTACTGTATTGACAACAGCTGTGGCGCGCGCGTATGAGTGGCCCGCACTCGTACGCGACTTGTAACTTATTTAGCGACTTTTAAGCGATAATGTTTTCTAATAGAATTTAGAGATCGCCTGATTAGGTTTGTTAACAATTCCTTAATTTATTATAACGTGCTATCTTATGTTCGTTTATGGTGAGATAGCGCTACTTATGCAAGGGACCGGATATGCTTCCTTACAATATTATACATAGAAAACATCCAGACCAATACAAACAGACATGTTCATGAACACAAATGTTTGTACTGTGCGGGAATCGAACCCACGACCCTTGGCTCAGAGGGCAGAGGTCACTACCAAATGAGCCACCGAGCCTGTCTATTAAAATCGAAAGTTTCGTATGGATGATTGCATAGTTGTTTGTTACACTTTCACGTAAAGGGATGTAAGCGACCCATCATCTTTTCGCTTCAAGCCCCCGTCACCTGCCCGTGGTGTATTCTTCTTAATAACAGACGACGATCTGGCAACCGACTGGTGGCGGTATCACAATTGAAGGCATAACTAAATACCACAGGTCGATGATGGGCAGCAGCGTCACCGGAGCGAGAAGCTACGCCCTGCGATCGCCAACCCGCCTGCCCAGCAAGGTGATTATGAGTAAATCGTCCAGGTGTTTGCATAAGGTGGCGAACAACTGGAGAGGCCTATGTCCAGTAGAGGACTGACATAGGCTGATTATGATACGACACTTTAATTACAACCTAAATGCGACTGACCGACATTGTCCCTGAAACCGTCTGTTTATCTTTTAAGCCCGCTAAGTAATCTGTTAAGTGGGTAGTTTTAATTAGTTTTCAACGCGAATACGCGGAGTCGTTTCAATTTTCTGATCAGCGATCAATTGAATTACCCGTAACCAGACTCTGGGGGCAGAAAATCGTCGGCAATATCGACACCCAATTAAATTAATGAGTTGGACCAACAGGTAAAAAGTTGGAGGTTAAATGCCCACTAGGGTGGCTATGTTGCATAGGAATTCAGAACCTAAAAAATTGTATTCTATATAATGGGTAGCCTGAAAATGTCCACTGCCGTACTTAGGCCTCTCTTAAAGACAATGGTCATTTGAGGGGATTTGCTTTAGTTACACTTCGGTCGGGACCAGGGTGCGCGAGCTCAAGTGGAGAAAACCACAATAAAAAACCACCGTGCGGCGGCGGCTGCACGCCCGACGGGGTTCCGCGAGGTCGGCACGGGGGTGTCGGCCACGTATTGCACGAACCCCGTCCTTGGAGGAGGGAGACGTCCTTTTCAGGACCGATCCCTAGGCTGCCCCAAGCGGGGGGGCCAGCCCGAGTCTGCACAGCAGACCAGCGCTGACAGCTTCGCGGCGTTATAGTCTAGGACCCGCGTTGCTGTCGCCCAAGGCGCGTTAGACGGTGCAAACCAGGGTTTTTTAGTGGGTAATCTCTGCCGACGCGGAGCGAGTCCCACATAACCCGTCTGCTCCAGCGGGTATGCGTAAATTGCATTTCTCCCTGGTGAAACAAAAAAAAAAAAAGTTACAAAGCTTGGCTGGCGTTGGTGAGTGCAGTAGGTTTTGTTCGTATCCGGTTAAACGCTGCTGTCCGTTTCCTGATATTCCACATAATTATAAACATTTTTGCATAAATATCTTTTCGTATTTTTTTATAACAAGAACATTCTGGATGACCTCACTCCACTTGATAGTGAGCATACATAGGTATATTTCAATTCTAAATCAGGATACCATACTCTTTACTGTACACAAAAAAAATTGAACTTGACGTCTAATCACTATGAGCGATCTATTTTAGACAACGTTCGATAGATAAAAATGCAGGGAGGCGGCACACCATGATTTTTTTTTTTATAAAAAGAGCATTCAGGATGATCTCACTCCACCTGATGGTAAGCGGCCGTGAGGTCCAAATGTAAGGTCGACAGGCACAATAGGGCATACCCACCGCGCCTGTCGCCCTTACCCTGAAGGCCCACTGAGATGCCGTTTCACGCCCCGCCTAAAGAACCCAGGATTGTAAGAGGAAGGAAATACATGAGCTGGAAGGGCATTCCATGACTTAATGGCACGGGGCAGGAACGAGGAACTGAACCTCCTGGTGCTGATTCTGTATTCGAGATTTTGTAGGTGTTAAAAGTTTCGACTAAGCAATGATCACTCTTTCTATTGCAGCTAAATCAGTTTCATCATTCTCGTCATCAGTTTATTGCAGTCCAATGCTGGACATAGGCCTCTACAGTTTTTCCCCACTTGTGCAAACATCAGGTGGGTTTACCCATAATCACCACACAGGGCAGGCGAGTTGGTGATTGCATGGCGTACCTCTTCGATCCGTTAAATCAGTTTATCATTACTTATTTAAAACATTAAAAAATATATCCTGATTTACGCATCACTCTCATTGTCACCCTACTTATTCGTACTGAATTCTAATTTCGTGTGCCTACGGGGACTGGCTTCGTAGCGCTTCGTTCTTTTTTTTGCTTTTTTATTTCCATACGGTGCCTCTGTACTTTGTTTACCGACAAATAATTAATATGCTTAGCATACCTACCTACTTGCGTTGACTAGCTACATCTATACTTATAATAAATCTGTACAGAAGTCAATTCTATACATGAAATATATTTCCAAAAAAAACTATCAGGGGGTGATTAGTGATCGATACTGATGCCAAAAATGCAATCAGTAAAATTTTTGTCTATCTGTCTGTGTGTCTGTATGTCTGTCTGTATGTTCGCTATAGACGGAAAGGGAAAAACTGGAGGCTCAAAGCAAATTGAAATAATAATAAAAAAATTAAATAAAAACAAAATACGCACGCACTGACGACATCTGAAAAAGAACAGAATCACAGATACAAAAGCTATCATAAATATTAAAAAGTATGCATGCGAAGGAGGTTGGCCAGTACATAACACTGCCTGCCAAAAGGTTGATGATGATTCCCAAGAGTCAGAGTGATGTCCTCCCGTTCTTGAGAGCTGTGTAAGCTGTGTTAAGAGAGGTAGGGCATAGCGAATCTTCGCTCGAATTGAGCTGCCCGTCCGGGAAAGGACCTCCACCCTATAGAATACCGCAGACAAATGACCTCCGGGTCGTGTTTCTGTTTCCGGTGAGGAGGGTTTCCGTGGCTCATGGGGGGTTGGGGCTGGGTTACTTGCCAGTTACTTGCCCGTTGTCACAGCAACTTGGGCTTCTCTTTCGCTTTTCATCAAGCGTAGGGAAGCCATTATGTCGAGCTACTATAAAAAAAAAGTCTCGTCCTGGAGGCGGAGAAGCAAGGAAACTTTTCCCTGGCTTAAAAAACGTTCAACTTGAAAAAAAATTATATATGTATATAAAAACGAACGCCTACACAGTGGTTATAAGGCAGTTTGTCTGACAGTTCATTAATAGATTGGCTTGTCGTCCCCCGATCGTCCTCGATCGGGTCTCTTATCGAATTAAAAATTCCGAAACTAATCAACAATTGAACTGCAATTTTCAAATAAGGCCCGCGTGTTTCACTTCAGTAATTATACGTGGGGGGCGCTGGTGTGGGGCGGGGGGTGGCGGCGTAGTAAAATGGGGAAGTATGGTAGCTTTATTGTGCAATGATGATTACTATTTATCGACTTCCTTAAATAATACGTCTTTCCAGTTGTTCGCCATTTTGATCTATTTGGCTTCTCGCGTTCAGAACTTGTCATTCTGCGCAGCTGTTAGTGCACCTGGAATGTCTTACGAATATAGGGTTAATTCCAAAATGTTAAGTAAAAATGAACAATTTATCATTGAAATCTTCCGGGATCCCTGGACTCAGAATACTGGGTCGTCTATATGCAAGATACTCCTATATCATCTACACCTGTAGTTAAAGATCAGTTGTTTGATGTATAACTATTTGTATTAGTACATACGAGTATGGAGGCTTAACAGCGCCAACTATCAGGCTCTGAATTCTTTATGGAATAAAGATTTTCAGCGATTGTTCCAACAGGTCAGCGGTGGTGTTTACAAAACTGTTAAACCGTGTCAGTATGAGCAAATACAAAAAGCAAATGCATGCCTTACAATCGTTTGAACTGCAAGTCACGTAATTTTTTTGTAGGTACCTAAATTTTATAGTCGTCTAACAACAAATATCTTGTTAGTTGCCACTGCCATACCGATTGCCTCCCTGTTACACCTTCACGACCTGTCAAGAATCGGAAAGAGTTAACACATATACCTACCGTTAATGAGTTACCGATTTTAATGCCACCACAAAGCTACCAATCGCCGCACTTTCGCGTTCACATCAGCAGTTCTACTTTCCGCACTCATCTATGGTGTTGCGAAGTGAAAGCGAAGCAATAGTGGTAGGTGGCGCCCTCAGCGATTTATTGTTTTTAATAATAACGTGAACCCGTCACAAAGGGAACAAAAGTTGGCGGCGGAGCGGCGCGCGAGGCCGAGTGGAGCTGCGAAGCGCTGCGCCGGGGACGCGGCAAATGCTGCGGGGCGCTGAGGCCGGGGCTCCGCCAATGCGGAGACGAGACGAACAGAGATGAGATGCTTTTTAAACACCCAATGGGCCTAGACTCCACCAAACCTCTCCTTTCCACTCCCGAACAACACGTGCTGGACAGCGTTGTCATCCGTATACTATCCTAACGATAGTGGTGCGTACCAAGAGAATTAGTTCCTCGTTCTTGTCCCGTGCCATTAAGTTACGGTATGCCCTTCCAGCTCACGTGTTTCCCTCCTCTTACAATCCTGGGTTCTTTAGGCGGGGCATGAAACGGCATCTCAGTGGGCCTTCAGGCGCAATCGGTCTATTATGCCTGTCGACCTAACTTTTGGACCTCACGACCGCTTACCATCAGGTGGAGTGAGGTCATCCTGAAAGCTCTTCTTATAAAAAGAAAACCGTATGCGGTGCTGTGCGAGAAGAGATGTTTTACAGCTCGGGTGCGATGCGTTGATTAGCACCTCTCTCAGCACGCTGCTTACATCTTGGCTCCACTATCGGCGTCCGCGCACAGATCACATCTCCGCCATCGTGCCATACATATATTACACATCTCGGCACACAACACACAGTTACACAGCACACTGCATAGATCTCCGCTTTGGTGAAGTTGGAACACCTCTCTTCTCGCTCAGCACTGCACACATCTCTGGTTTGGTGGAGTCCCGGCCTGAGGCTACGGCATACGGCTATGTACTGCGCCACCTAAGAAGGGAAAGGCCGTCATTCTAAGTCATTTTAAAAGAAGCGTTTGTTTCAAATCCGGCGGCCACTATGAACGGATCACGCCCCACGGGATTCTCTCAGCAAAACTCTGAGCTGAGGCTCGAGCCTCAAAGATGTGTTGCTTAATTTTTCTTAGGAGAGCCTTCCATTTCCTCGCGGTCCGGTGGCAGCGACAACGCTGCCTTGGCTATCATTGCAGTCAATTAGAAAAATAATGCCTAGAGCGCCCTACGTCGCGATTCGTCGTCAAAGACGCTGTTTTTCAACGCCTATGGACGTGGAATACCTACCGTGTTTTCGGCGTCCTTTATTTGTTGCTTCCGATTTCCACACCACAAATGCTTACTTACTTAGGATCGGATCAATATACGTGTATGTGCTACTATCTGATGTATTTCTATTAATTACGCATACAAATTAATACCGCATCAAACCCACTGTGCGGTTCCCAGTTCCTTGACCCCGTTCGAAGTCCCGCTGGAGCGAGCCGCGGTCCCGATATTAACATTTGTACACAGCCGCAGTTCGCGCCCTCCTGTCGCCTTTAACACCATCACATAGAGCTCAAATTGCAACCGCCCGCGGCTCAGTTTGTATTTCATCCCGCAGTTCTTTCTGCGATTATTTCCTAACTTTCAAATGTCTATAGGTACTATTGTTTATATTATTGCCCTGATATTGAAATGTCAATTGGTATAGTTATTAGAGTTATTAACCACGATTATGGATACAGCTTAGGCCTGCTTTTTAATAGCCGGGTAGAGAATTAAGGGGATGTGAGGGAGCCTATTATCTTTTCGCTCCAAGCCAACCTCACCTGCCCGCGGTGCATCCTGACGAATAACAAACGAGGCGCTGGCAACCGGTGACAGTATAACCATTACAATTGAAGGCTTAGATAAATACTACAGGCCGATGACGGGCTGCAGCGTCGATGACTGGCAGCAGCGTCCCCGAAGCGAGAAGCTACGCTCTGCGATCGCGAACCTGCCTGCCCAGAGTGGCGATTATAGGTATATCCTCCAGATGTTTGCCCAAAGTGGCGAACAACTGAAAAGGCCTTTGTTCACCAGTGGACTGCAATAGGCTGATGATGACGATGATGAGGCCTATGTCCAGCAGTGAACTTTTGTAGGCAATGATGATGATGATGAATGATACAAGTTGCCTGATACCTTGCTGATCTGCTACTCCTTAACTTTTCTGTCACTGGCGCTACTTTCAGATTATATTTCTACAAGTGAACCTGACAAAACAGTTCCCACTTTGTGCATTCACAGTTCACTTTGTTTCTCTTCGAAGAACGCGGGATTTGAAGTTGCCGCCACAGAGTAATTGAATTATGCCATCGATTTTCCATTAAAATGTTTTATGGAAGTAAATGTAAAAGTCTGGGGTGCGCCGGCCCCTCCCAGCGGGCATTAAAATCATTTTTGTTCTGCACTTGTCTTAAATAATGTTGTTGTATGGCGTGCCGCAATAAAAGGTATTGTGTATATTATGTGTATGTATGGCCGATTGCTTTCATGGGATTATACAATACTAGCTGTGCTCGCGACTTCGTCTGCGTGGAATAGTTATTTTTTCCCCGTTTTTTTTACATTCTCCATTATTTCTTCGCTCCTAATAGTTGCAACGTGATGTTATATAGCCTAAAGCCTTCCTCGATAAATGGTCTATTCAACACAAAAAGAATTTTTCAATTCGGACCAGTAGTTCCTGAGATTAGCGCGTTCAAACAAACAAACAAACTCTTCAGCTTTATAATATTAGTTAAGATTGTACACGTCTTACTACAGCTTGCGACCCGAACTCGCTTCCTGTCTTAAATACTTTCCAAACTTCTTAAATTAAGAAACCTCTGTACCTACCTATGTGTTGACACTTTTTTTTAAATCACTATTTGTTAAACGCATGTTGCAATCGGTAAACACTCAAAATTGAGTATAGCCCGGTCAAAATAGACATTGAACCTTACATTAATTAGCACAAAGCGGAAATTTGACATGAATGGTGGGCACACAATTGCGATCAATTTGTGAAAAGTCCCCATCGATCCGATGTGTGCTCCGAAAATTATTCAAGGTCAAATGTTGCAAAACTTGAATTTTTGCATTTTTTTTAAGTTAAACGGTAAGTTTTATTTTCAAAATGGCTAAGACAAAAGTTTTCATCGTGTGATTCACTTAAAAGATTTTTTTTACACTTTTCCCTAAGAATCATCATTTCGGAGATATAGCGATCTAAACAGTTGAAAATGTTGTGTTCTCTTCCGCTCCCCCATCCTTCCTACTTTTCCTACTAATATTATAAACGCGAAAGTTTGTTTGGATAGATGGATGGATGTTTGTTCCACTTTTGAGCAAACACGCCACTGGGCAGGCGGATTGGCGATCGCAGGGCGTAGCTTCTTGCTCCGGTGACGCTGCTGTCCGTCACCGGTCTTTAGTATTTAGCTACGCCTTCAATTGTGATGGTTATACCGCCATCAGTTGGTTGCCAGCGCCTCGTTTGTTATTCGGCAGGATGCACCACGGGCAGGAGAGGTTGGCTTGGAGCGAAATCATGATAGGCCGCTCACTTACATCCCTCTTACTTATGACATAGGAACACCAAGAAGTGTTGCGTTGAAATTCCCAACAGGCGACGGAATTTCTGACGCCAGCGTTGTTTCGCGACAAATTATAAGCGAAATCGCAGATGTTTTCAATTTGCCCGCCATGCGACTTATGCGCACCGGGAAGCGAACCCGCGACCCCGGTGTGTTACGTCGTGTGGTGAATAAGCTATTTCGGCTAAATGGTAGTTAAGACTTGGTTGGGTATTTTAATTGAATTGCGGAACTAATGTTGATGAATAAACAAACATTGAATTTTAATTGACGCAGCTTTTACTTGGCGTGTATTTAAAAAGTCTTTGTCAACACTCTTTGTCTAGAAAGGATAATGTGTATTCTCTTTCTTCAGCTGTTTGGGGGATTTGGGGAAGGGGGGATGTAAGGGGGCGGCCTATCATCTTTTCGCTCCAAGCCAACCTCACCTGCCCGAGGTGCATCCTGCCGAATAACAAACGAGGCGCTGGCAACCAACTGATGGCGGTATAACCATCACAATTGAAGGCGTAGCTAAATACTAAAGACCGGTGACGGACAGCAGCGTCACCGGAGCAAGAAGCTACGCCCTGCGATCGCCAATCCGCCTGCCCAGTGGCGTGTTTGCTCTAAGTGGCGAACAACTGGAGAGGCCTATGTCCAGCAGTGGACTGTAATAGGCTGATGATGATGATGATGGGGAAGGGTTGGGAAGTCAGGAAGTTCTGTAGAAATAAAAACGTATCCTTAGACATAATTCCAGTCCTATCTAGATAAAACTATACGTACACGTGTTATACTCATCATCATCATCAATCATCTTATTATAGTCCACTGCTGGACATAGGCCTCTCCAGTAGTTCGCCACTTTGGGTAAACAACTGAAGGTGGCTATACATACAAATATTAAAAGCTCACGTTCGGATACAAAAACAATCAGCTTTTTCGTTTAGTCCTTGTTTGCTTTTATTGCTTATTCCACCCCTTGTCATAACAGAAAACATAATTCATAAAAATCATATTTCAATGTTAAAAAAAAAATCATAACATTAATTAAGATACTGTATCCAAAAGAAATGAATGTAAAACTCGTAAAAACAACCCAAAATGAGATTCCGCCGATAAACGCTGACCCTAATTTGTCGAAAACACACGTGATACAAGACCCGATAGTGTTTATGACGACAAATGAGTCATTTAAAAGAGGCGATGATGTACGGAACCACTTACATTGTAATGGTGGAACGAGTTTTTTTTCACTTGGCTGGCTCGGTGGCTCAATTGGTGGTGACCTCTGCCTTCTGAACCAAGGGTCGTGGGTTCGATCCCCACACATTACAAACATTTGTGTGCATGAACATGTCTGTTTGTATTGGTCTGGGTGTTTTCTATGTATAATTTGTATTTATTTACAAAAAAATATATATCTAAGTAAGTTCATCAGTTGTCTAGTACCCATGGTACAAGCTTCGGCTTAGTTTGGGGCTAGATGGCGCTGTGTGGCCCAGCGTGGCATGTCTTGGGTTATTTATTTATTATTTACTAGCTGTGCCAGCGGCGTCGCTCGCGTGGATATCGGGTTTCAAAAATAACGGACTTCCATATAATACCCATCTATACCTTGTGCCTAAGTTTTAAGTTAGACCTCTAGCAATACATTGGTGAAAACCGCATTCAATTCTATGCAGTAGTTTTTGCGTAATGCGCGTTCAAACATACAGGTTTAAATTTCTCGCGTTTTCCCAACACTTCCCGTCACTGCTCCGCTCCTATTGATTGTAGCGTGATGAAAAGTATCCTATAACCTGCCCAGGAGTATGAAGAATAATTGTACCAAGTTTCGTCAAAATCTGTTCAGTAGTTTTTTTTTCTATAAGGAACATACAGACAGACAGACAGACAGACAGACAGACAGACAGACAGACAGACAGACAAAAATTTTACTGATTGCATTTTTGGTATCAGTATCGATCACTTATCACCCCCTAATAGTTATTTTGAAAAAATATTTTATGTACAGAATTGACCTCTCTACAGATTTATTATAAGTATAGATTTACTTTTATCAGTAAGCGAACGCTCACGCAGTACATTAGTTAAAGGAATTAAATTAAATTATTATTTTTTCCAATACTTATCTGCTTCATTTGACTGGCCCGATGGCTCATTAGTTAGTTACCCCTGCGTTCTGAACCAAGGGTTCGATCCCCACACAGATTTACTATGAATAATCTTATGTATTTATTTACAAAAATAAAAATTATATATCTGAGTAAGTTTATCAGTTGCCTAATACCCATAGTACAAGCTTCGGCATAGATTTTTTTTATATTAGCACGTCAAAATTACTGCTTCCTGCCTGATATTAAGCAAACGACGAAGTTCAAAGTGTAAGCGGTTCATCACACCTGGTTGGTGCAATGCGGTTCGATCACACTATGACGGCCTGCATAAGCGCCGCTGCACGCCCCGTTTAAAAGACCCAAGACTAAATAAGAGGAAGGGAACACGTGTGCTGGAAGAGAGAGAGATTTTGGGGCTAGATGGCGACAGGGCCGTCTTTAATTGGTTCATCATCATCATCATCATCATCATCAGCCTATTGCAGTCCACTGCTGGACATAGGCCTCTCCAGTTGTTCGCCACCTAAGGCAAACTTCTGGAGGATATACCCATAATCGCCACGCTGGGCAGGCGGGTTGGCGATCGCAGAGCGTAGCTTCTTGCTCCGGTGACGCTGCTGCCCGTCATCGGCCCGTGGTATTTAGCTACGCCTTCTATCGTGATGGTTTTACCGCCACCAGTCGGTTTGCCAGAGCCTCGTTTGTTGTTCGGCAGGATGCACCACGGGCAGGTGAGGATGGCTTGGAGCGAAAAGGTGATAGGTCGTTCCCTTACATCCCTTTAATTGGTTATCGTTTGGTAATCTGGCAGGAACTAGGGGGCCCCATTCGATCGCGGGGCCCTGGGCACGTGCCCATAGTGCCCAGTGGGGAAGAGGGGCCTGGATGGCGATGTGTGGCCTAGCTCATAGTTAGCTTTCTCTGGGGCACACGTTCTACGTTCAACAGTGGACGACAATTAGCTGATTGAATAGTGTTAAAATGTGTGAATATTTTGTTGAAAAACATTTTTATTTAATGTGGCACAGCAACAAATAATATAAACATTTCATATTTCTTAAAAACCATTAAAAATTGGCAAGGAAATATTACAAGGTATAAGTTGAAAAGTAAAAGAAAAAAGTAGAAATTTTTTTTAAAAACAAACCGTCAATAAAAACAATACACTATTGTGTAAAGTAACGAAGTTTATAAAGACGTTTTCAGGGTGACTTTCAATAGAGTCGATCTTGCGAAATATGTCACAACTTGAGAATAAAAAATCGTACTTTAACAATTCAAGTTACTTAGTAACTTGAACTTTAAAGCTGATTGTCTACCGCGGGCTATCAAAGGAATAGGTTGTATGTAGTGTAACCTTATAACGTCGTAAGGTTGCTGGACTTTCGGTCTTCTATCGGTTGCATTTTGGAGAGTGTGCTATTGAGTTATGTGATTTAAATTCACCTACCCATTTTTCCATAGGACGAGCATCACGGCGAGGAGACACCGATTTGTGGTTTCTTAAACTCGTACAAAGCGCTTCGCCTCTAAGTATATTTACTGTAGGAACGGCTAAGCTATGGAACTCTTTACCGGAGTCCGTGTTCCCTAAGAGGTATAGGTAATCTTCAGATTTTGAAGACGAGATTTAATCAGTCATTGTTGGGCGAGTGCCCTCCACCATAGAATCTGACGTCACCATATCATCATCATCAGCCTATTGCAGTTCACTGCTGGACATAGGCCTCTATAGTTGTTCGCCACTTAGAGAAACATCTGGTAGAAATATCCATAATCGCCACGCTGGGCAGGTGGGTTGGCGATCGCAGGTAGCTTCTCGGTCCGGTGACGCTAGTGCCCGTCATCGGTCTGTGATATTTACCTATGCCTTCAATTGTGATGGTTATACCGCCCCCTGTCGGTTGCCAGCGCCTCGTTTGTTATTAGGCAGAATGCACCACGGGCAGGTGAGATTGGCTCGGAGTCAAATGATGGTAGGCCGCTCCCTTACATCATTCTGAACGTCGGCAATTACCTTTAAAATAAATCTACGACTTAGGCTACTACGAGTTGGCAACAAACGGGGGGCTTGTCCTCTCATTTTGGGAGGTGTGAGTCCCACGTATCATGTCACCTCTCCCCGGAGGTGGAGGAGTACGGTGACTAATGCATTTCCCTGAAAAAAAAAAGTTACGCCAAAAGTCTACTCGTGTACGTTAAAGATTCGTCTTGTTTAACCCTCGACTTGCTGTCTCGGCTATTTTGTCAGCCGGAAAGTCCACCAGGGAGCGTGTTTCACGCGTCCATTAATTGGCCGAGTTGCGACCGCTCCGATGGCCAATGGTCAAAGTTTTGATTGGCCCAAACGGTGACATGCCGCGTTTTTATTGGACAATGCCGAATAGATAAAGTATGACTGAACGGTCCGTTTTTTGCCCAGTTTTATTATCTACGTTTGATTCCGGCACACAGTTGGGTGTGGTCAAAGTGAAACTTTGTTTTTTGTTCTCCATCGATGTAGGAAAGAGTGAAAGAACAGTGTAGGTTAGCTTAATGAACTAATGGTAAATTATGAGTTTTTTTTTAATGAGTTATAACCTAGGTACTTATATCTTCTCGGCGGGCCAAGTTTCTCAAGTCTTACCGTGTTGGAGGGTGTCCTACCTTAGCTTTTTAACAGATGACGTCTATCAACCAAAGAAACCCCGAATATTGCGCGCTCCATCACCCCGTCGAAACAACAAACAACAGTACAATTTTATTAAAGACAAGTTTTTATTAAATGACAATTGAAAGGAATGGAAACCTCTAATTATTTTTTAAGGACAAGCAAACTACTAACACATTTCTGCCATCATCTCATCTCACTCATATAGGTGTAGTACGGGTGCTATCGAAAATTTATGTTAGAATTGAGAAAACACGTCAGAACTCTGGAAAATTAACTTCCCTATAAGTTAAAGCAATTATTTTGCTACTAGCTGTGCCAGCGGCGTCGCACGCGTGGATATCGGGTTTCAAAACTAACGGACTTCCATAAAATGATGCCCAAATCTTAAGTTAGACCTCTAGCAATACATTGGTGAAAACCACATTCAATTCCATGCAGTACTTTTTGCGTGATGCTCAATCAAACATTCAGATAAAAAATTCTCCCGTTTTCCCAACACTTCCCTTCACTGCTCTGCTCCTATTGATTGTAGCGTGATGAAACGTATCATATAACCTGCACAGGAGTATGATGAATAATGGGGATGTTTCCAGGGTCAAAATAATTACATTATATTTAGTCCGCATTTTAGATTATAAAAATATATTAGACACGTATTTTTCCTTTTTTCATTTAAACAAAAAATAACAAAGATACAAGGCATCAAAATTTAGGAGTGGGGGTCTTTGACGTTACTTAGTGGCGAAAATACTCCCACTATGTGACGTCACGCGTAATTTTAACGGGCTATATCTTTGTCATTTTTGGTCTAATTTACAAATGAAAAAATACGTGTCTTTTATTTTTGAACAATCTAAAAGACGGACTTATTACATTTTTTACGGAAACAGGCCCATTGTACCAAGTTTCGTTAAAACCCGTTGAGTAGGTAATTTTTGTTTCTATAACGAACATACAGACAGACAGAAAGACAGACGGACAGACAGGCAGTCAGATAAAAATTTTACTGATTGCATTTTTGGCATCAGTATCGATCACTAATCACCCCCTGATACTTTTTTTGTAAATATATTTTTAAAGCTGAAACGCCTGTGCAAAACTATCTATCTATACCTACTTCACTTAAAAATAAATACTTATAACTACTCTAATTAATAAAAGTACCTACGCTTAATAATTTTTAATTTGAACGAATATTTTACAATATAACAACAAAAGAAATTCAAATAAACTATTTAAACACTAAAAGTCGCTCTGGTAAGCACGGTTTCTCAATATCAATTATTGTCTGTCAATAAGGTCGATCGCTCTGAACGCATCAACAGCCAAATATTGAATGAAGCTAGCTCTCGGACCTCCCGCCTTTTTATACCCTACGCCGCCGCGACCCGTGTCGAGCGCAGCAATCGTTACACAAAAATAATCCTTATAGCATGATTCAGTATTCACGTGCGACGGCGCGATGGCTTATTTCATGTATAAGTTTGGTGTTTCTATACCGATTTCTATGATTCTTTTTTTATTGAATAGGTAATAATGATAACTTTTTTAAATTAGGGATGAAGAAGAGTATTATAAACGTAAGAGTAAACAAATATCATCAGAATGCTCCGAACTGCTAAGCTATCAGGAGTTACACGTGTTATTGTGAGTCAACCATAAAAGATAGACATATGCTGTTGCGGGATATTTTTTAGTCAATTTTATGTAAAATATTTCTGTCATACATAATTTCTATGTAACTTTAACCATTAAGGCTGCACACGCGACGGAAGCTTAAAAAATGGAGTAACTTCTCCCGTTTTCCCAACATTTCCCTTCACTACTCTGCTCCTATTGATCGTAGCGTAATGAAAAGTATACTATAACCTGCCCAGAAGTATGAAGAATAATTGTACTAAGTTTCGTTAAAATCCGTCGAGTAGTTTTTGTTTCTATAAGGAACATACAGACAGACAGACAGACAGACAGACAGACAGACAAAAATTTTACTGATTGCATTTTTGGCATCAGTATCGATCACTAATCACCCCCTGATAGTTATTTTGAAAATATATTTCATGTACAGAATAGGGAATATGCATGACTTTTTTTTATGGATTTATTGAGATCTTTTGTCTTCCAGATACATAAATATCGAAGAATTTTTAAACTATCTTTTCTATTAAGCGAGTTATAAAGCGTTAAAGTTATTGATTAGACAGAGAGATCCGATGCGGTAGTTGACGTCACGTACCGTAAGCGCCGTACTAACTCCATAGAAAAATCTGTTTCGCGAGAGAGAGACGGATATATTCACTTTCAATGACTGTATCTCGCCCATTTTTCAACCAATTTTGATTTTGTTTTCACTGTTCGTAGTAGATTTTGATCTATTTTACGATAAATTAGTAAATACCTGAAACTATTTTTCATGCATATTCCCTATTGACCTCTCTACAGATTTATTATAAGTATAGATAAAAAGAAAGACAACCTGCCAGAAAGAGAAATTACTCAGTAGCAGCTCCAGTCAGGAAACTGAGGGTTATACAGGGCGTAGTAAGCCGTTAGTTTGGTTCTCTCTTCAGAGATCAAAAGCAGGGCCAAACCAAATGGCCTGTGGGTTGTATCGAATTATAGTCTCGTTGGATTATGACAATGAAGGAATTTGTGTTTGCTCAGTACACACTCGTACACTTCAATATCTTCTACGTACTACGTGACTAGTCTTCTTATGACGGCTGTGCCCGAAATTCAATCATAAGAGTTGTTGACGATAATATATCATCAGTGGAAGGTGTGTACTGTAGACAATAAGACGAATCAAAAGTTTTTTACCGCTAATGAAAATCATTTATAACTGTGAATTTGGAACGTATAGCCGACAATAAATAAATTAGCTTGATCACTTGTTTTATGGGTATCAGAACAACGAAGGGCCCGGAAATGTATGCTATATAAACACCCAGATACGGAACAAACACAAATGTTCATCACACGAATTTTTGTCCCAGGTGGGAATCGAACTCAACAAGAGTATTATCATCCATCCAATTTGTCATCACCTCCCGTACTATAATTTGTCTTGTCGCTAATTAGACACGAGTTTAATTATGTGCATAACTAAAACAAAGCGAGCCGACCCGCCTCGGGATTCGTAGAATGTTGTAATCAAACAACGGGCTATAAAGAACCATCATAAATTTACACGTCAAATATTAGTATCCTCCGAGACGTTTGTCGTGAATATATGTATGACTGAGTTACGGGGTTATGGGAACTTTTGGGAAACAAACTTGACAGTTTGTTTAATTTTTTTTTGTTATTTAACCCATATTTTTCCGCTGCATTGCTAAAGCTTTGACACAGGCCTCGCAACATTTGGCATTGTCAACCATTGTGGTTGTCGGAATCATCACACATCATTGACAGGCTCGGTGGCTCATTTGGTAGTGACCTCTGCCCTCTGAGCCAAGGGTCGTGGGTTCGATTCCCTCACAGTAAACATTTGTGTTCATGAACATGTCACCAATACAAACGTATTAGTCTGGGTGTTTTCTATATATAATTATGTATTTATTTACAAAAAAAAAGTATCTAAGTAAGTTTATCAGTTGTCTAGTACCCATATTACAAGCTTCGGCTTAGTTTGGGGTTAGGTGGCGCTGTGTGGCCCAGCGTGGCATGTCCTGGGTTATTTATTTTTTATTATTTATTTATTTATCACATCATCATCATCAGCCTATTGCAGTCCACTGCTCACCAGTTGTTCGCCACTTAGGGCAAACATCTGGAGGATATACCTACCCATGATAGCCACGCTGGGCGTGGATTGGCGATCGCAGAGCGTAGATATAAGTATCATCCTGAAAATCTAAGGATTCATTAAAATGTATCCCGAAAATTTCGGATTTGTGAAGGATTTCGTTCCTAAGGAACCAAGGGGCGCCTGATGCTTTACGCAAGAAGCGGTTCTGAACGACTTGGAGTCGTTTGAGATGTGACGGAGCGTCGTGTGCAACAACAACGACAACGCTCGCGTACGTCATGATAGGTCGGATGCAAGTCGTGTAAAGTCGAACCTTATTTCCAAGGGACAGTTTACTTGTTAAGAAGGCAATGAAGGCGACCGAGCGCAAAAGACGATCCCGGGATCGAATCCTCTTCTTTTCGTGTCATTGGTCGTAGGTTCGATCCCCGTATAGTACAAACATTTGTGTGCATGAATATGTCTGTATTGTCATATTTAGAAAAAATAGTATAATATATGTAAGTTTATCAGTTGTCTAGCACTCATACTCGTAGTACAATGCTTCGGCTTTGTTTGGGGTTAGATGGCGATGTGGGGCATGTCTTGGGTTATTGTATATTTTTTTAATTTAACTTAAAGGGGCTGCGCAGATGACATACTTTTTGTGCGATAGAGTCTGCGTCTGATACATTTAAAAAGAGCATCTAGGTCCCTACAGCTCTGCCGACAGAATGATCGAATATGTGCGTTGAGTCTGTGAAATATCCGCGACAGATAATTGCATCACAGACTAAAAAGTGCGTCACGGATAGTCTGTCGTCTGCTCTGCCCCTAAATATAATATTACCTATTTTGACTCACTTAAAAGGTGGGTTTTAAGTGAGTCAATTTGTAAAGAAGTTGAAGTTCATGCAAACAAGCACGAGTCTAGGGACTTACATCAAAAAATTCGGGCCATAACCAAGACACTTAGTTCGAAAACTTGGGCCATCGAGAACTCTGATGGGGAAACGGTGACTAACATAGAGGCTATTGCTGAAACATGGCGACTATACTGCCAGTCTCTCTTTCAGGACTCAAAGTCTACGTGTTTTGCCCCAACGGAGCCATGTGACGAAGATCTTGAGCCGTACATTCTCAAAGATGAAATAAGAGCCGCTATTAAACATCTGAAGAACGGCAAAGCTACGGGATCCGATGCCATTCCAATTGAGACCATCAAGGCATCAGGCGAACATGGTGTCCAAATCTTCCAAACCCTGTGCAATAAGATATGGCTCACAGGGATATGGCCAAAAGAATGGGCTCACACTGTTTTTGTCCCCCTCCACAAGAAAGGCTCCACCAAGACGTGCAGTAATTACCGACTCATTGCTCTCATCTCTCACGCAAGCAAGATTTTGCTGCACTTATTGAACGAGCGTCTTAAAGCCTACCTAAGCCGAGAAATTGCTCCTGAACAGGCTGGTTTTGTTAAGGGTAAAGGAACCAGAGAGCAAATCTTGACAGTGCGGCAGATTATAGAGAAGGCCAGAGAATTCAACAAGCCTGCCTATATATGCTTTGTGGACTTCTCTAAGGCGTTCGACTCTGTCAAGTGGCCAAGGCTCTGGGAAACATTGACGGCGATGGGGGTCCCTAAACATCTGGTACACCTTTTGCGAAGACTATATGAGGGTGGCACCGCCTCTGTCCGCGCAGATGACATCTCGTCCAACCACTTTCACCCTAGCGCCGGGGTTCGTCAGGGATGCATTGTTTCTCCACTTTTATTCAATGTGTATACAGAGCTCATAATGAGAATTACACTTGAAGACTGGACAGATGGCATCTCGATCGGCGGTATGAAAATTTCGAACCTCCGCTATGCAGACGATACCACTCTGTTTGCTACTAGTACTAGCTACATGGAGGAGCTTCTCGGCAAGATGGAACTGGTGAGCCTTGATTTCGGACTTAAGATCAACCGGAGTAAAACAAAAATTATGGTTGTTGATCGCATGAATAACAATTCTCCAGAAATAACAAAAATTGCGAATTGTGATGTGGTCCAATCGTACATCTATCTAGGTGCCTTAATCACGAACAAGGGTGGATGCGTCGAGGAGGTGAAGAGACGCATGGCTATTTCCAGATCTGCTATGGACAAGCTGAAGAAAATATGGAGGAATCGCAACATATATAAAGCCACTAAAGTGCGACTAGTTCGGGCACTCATATTCCCCATATTTTTGTATGCCGCAGAAACTTGGACCCTTCGGGAGGTGGAAAAGAAGAAAATAGACGCTCTAGAGATGTGGTGCTGGAGGAGAATGCTCGGAGTATCGTGGACTGAATTCCGCACCAACGAGTCTATACTTCGAGAACTCGGCATCAAGCAGCGTCTATCGTCTTTGGTACAGTCCCGTATCCTTACCTTCTTTGGTCACGTATGCCGCCGAGGAGAGGTGGCTATTGAGCGACTTGTGGTCCAGGGAAAGGTTGAGGGTACCAGGCCGCGAGGGAGATCGCCTATGAGATGGACGGACCAGATCAAGGCAACAGTAAAGGGCTCACCGTCGCTACTCGAATGCACGAGGAAGGCAGCTGTGAGAGAGGAGTGGCGGCGCGTTGTGAAGCTTGCCACCAACGCCTGAAATGACGACCACGACCACTCTGTCAAGAGTGACATCGACGAAGAAGAAGAAAAGGTGGGTGCTCGCTTCTCAACGAATGCAGTCATACAATCCTTTCCCCTGTAGCAATCTGGTGTGATGTTTAAAAAGAACAACAGTTGCAATCACAACTTAACTTACATTAATTTATTCATATAATAAAGGAACTAAAGTATAATAAATCGGTAACCGTCACTGTGTTTGCGCGGCCTATAACGCCTGGAGACGTTATAGGTTGTTTAAACAGCTGATTGTTACGTTCCAATAGCAAGCTACCGGCGTACGCGCAAGCTTTTCGATAACTTTATTTCTAAGTGCCTTTGGACGGTTAAATGGTATTCGACAAAATAATTACTTTTCTGTGTAAAACGAATCATTATGCAAATTTGAAGGAAATACATTTTTATGTTAATGTGTGTAACGGTACGAGTGAGATCGTGTCTCGTTGTCATGGTAACGGTCACTGCAAGCCAGGTTAGCTGCTGTTCTAAACAATCTACTGTGAGCCTAGCTCGAACACTTTCGAAAAAGTATGCGTAAAGTAACCGCAATTGTATGAAATTTGGTACAAGCAACGCCCCTGTTGAAAAGTTGACTACTGGTTGAACTAATTTGTACTGTGTAATGATACTATAGGGGTACATGAATGAAACCACCGTATGTATTTGATCTAAGGCTATATTTAACAAAAACTAAATCGGTAAACCACTATGATACCGCGATCTAACTCGGAACAACGCCATCTATTTTGCACTCACGGAACTAATCACGATTTCACTAAGCTTAAGTTAAATCGACAATACCAGTTGATGACGCGATGTAACAGGGCACAGCGCCATCTGTTATCATTTTTAGGAAATAATAAACGTAAACAGCTCCTATTGCGCGTAAGAGGTACTACGTTTACGTACGTAAAACGTAGTGAAAATCATTGCTTTCGTATCGCAACGTAAATCAATTTGTATCAAAATCGCATGCGAACTTTCTTTTGACGTAAGGTAAAGCAAATGTCAAAGGCTGGCTATCGAGACCTTACGAATACCTATTTCTTCACTTAAAAATCACCTACCGACCGAATTCGGTCTCAGTGACCAACCTATATCGAGACTAGCCAAGTACGCAGAAGATATAAAACTTCTCGAGTGTTGTACATTCAGAATATGTTTTATCAGACGCCCAATTTTTAGGTCTCATATTATAGGCAGTAATTGCACTAGATATTGTACCAATTGAGCAATTTATACCCAACTATGTATTAACAACTGACAGGTAACTGACCAGTTACTTGCCCGTTGTCACAGCGACTTGGGCTTCTCTTTCGCTTTCCATCAGGTGTAGGGAAGCCATTATGTCGAGCCACTATAAAAAAATGCATAGACGAGAGAAACGAACAACCAAAGCGATTACATTAGCCCTACGCTTTCTAGACGAAACAAATGACCGTAACACCAAAATATCATAGACTTAAAACGTGCAGAGGCGCCGCTACAACTTTATAGGACCGTAAATATGCTAATTTACCTACGACTCTTTTATAACTTAATTAATGACGTGTGGCCGGCGGCTAAGGCTGCGGTCGCAGTGGGTTTTTGATGAAATGGGGTGGGATTTGAACAGTTTGAAGAAAAAAGTAGAATGTAAGAAGGCACTATTTCATGATTTTTGATACGGTTCTACTGTTTCACTATTTCGCAATCGGTAGACTACTTACTCAATTAAAGGGAGCGACTATCATCTTTTCGCTCCATGCGCACTTCACATGCCCGTGGTACATCCTGCTTAATTATAAACGAGGCTCTGTGCAAACGACTGGTGGCGGTATAACCATCACGTTTGAAGGCGTAGCTGAATACCACAGGCTAATGATGGGCAGCAGCGTCACCGAAGCGAGGAGCTACATTCTGCCATCGTCAACCCGCCTGCCTGCCACTGCCACTGCTGAACTTAGGCCTTTCCAGTTGATCGCCACTTTTGTGACACATCTGGAGGGTTTACCCATAATCTTCACGTTGGGCAGGCGGGTTGGCAGGTGGTGGTGATTGCAGGGCGTAGCTTCTCTCTCCGGTGACTCTGCTGCCCGTCATTGCCCGCCACCAGTCGGTTGCCAGGCCCTCGTTTGGCAGAACGCACCATAGGCAGGAGAGGGTGGTTTGGCGCGAAAGGATGAAGGGTCGCTCGTCAGTGAAGGTAGCTTGTGCGAAAGGATGATGTGTCGCTCCCGTACATCCGTCAGCAAGGTAACTTTAACCAAAACCGCTCCACCTCTCCCCGCGCGCTGGCCCTAACTAGCTCAAGATTATGATTTAGAGCGTTTTATGTTTGTATTTAATTGATGTCACCGCGTCGCGTGACCGCCGCGATCTGTCGCCACATACCTACATTTTATGAGTGATGTAAAATAATGAAAAATACCAGCGGTTTTATGCGGCTGTTTGATTTAGGACCACTGTTTACCGAGAGACGTGTCTGTAATTATATTACGATGTTTAGTATCAGATTTTGTTGCGTTGTTGTGTAGTAATTAAGTGATTGAGTTGTAATGTATTGGATGGATTGGATGGTGAGAAAGTCTTTTGGTTAATTCGGATGTTATAAGTTGAGTTTTTTTTTGTTAAGTTTGGCTTTTCGTGTCGTTGATGGGAGAATTAGTTCCTCCAATATCGAGTTAAATTAAAAAAAATAAAAAAGTTTTAAGTTGCACGTAAAAACGTCGCTCAATTTCTACTTGTTGTTTTAATAGTAGATAAAAGGGGGTCAAATCGTGTAATTTTGTACTAGAAACAATTGTACAACTATTAATTTAACTTGTTATTTTAATAAATGAACAGTAAATTTTAGTATCGATTTTAGTTACAAAAATTTTTTCTTTGGTAAAAGTCCGCTGTCAGTTCATTGTCAGTCCGCCCTCCAGAAAGGTGGACTGACGACATTATAAAAGTCGCAGGATGGGGCTGGACTGGGGCTGGCGGGCAGCTTGTAACCGGCCGTTGTGGAAGTCCGTCCTGCAGTGGATCCCCTACCAGGGCCGTCTTTAACCTATTGGAGGCCCTAGACATATTAGGATAATGGGGCCCCTATTATCTTTGATAGAAGACTATTTCTTTGGCCCTGACAGGAACTAGGCACTTTGTATTTGAGCTGAGGGGCCCCCATCGATCGCGGGGTCCTGGGCACTTGCCCATAGTGCCCAATGGGAAAGAGGGGTCTGTCCTCTACGGCTGAATATGATAACAATGATGATAGTTATCGTAACTAAAATCGTATTTACACACTCACCTCACCATGCTTGGGAAGCGGGTTTTATGTTTACCCAGGTAAACGCTTCTGCCAGTTTCCTGATATTTCTGTTAGCTTTTTACCTTAGCCATCTTCTTCTTCTTTCTTTTAAATTGCTTTTATTCACATTCTTACATTACTTTTTATATTTTTACTTTATTTTTACTTGACGATTCATAAGTGCTTATTTTAAGTCTATGTGAATAAAGGTATTTTGACTTTGACTTTGACTTCTATCTTCTACGATACCCACGGGAAGAGATGGGTCTTATTCAGAATCCGGAAACCACACGACATATTTAGAGTAATGGAAAAAATAAGATATTTAGAGTAATGGATTTAGAGAGTTAGGGCATAGCGAATCTTCGTTCGAATTGAGCTGCCCGTCCGGGGAAGGACCTCCACCCTATAGAATACCGCAGCCAAATGACCTCCGGGACGACCCGGAGAAACACGAGTTTCTGCTGGTGAGTAGGGTCTCTGGAGCTCGTGCGGGTTTAGGGTTAGGCCGGCATGGCAGTGGCAACTGACAGGTAACTTGCCAGTTGTCACAGCGGCTTGGGCTTATCTTTGGCTTTCCATCGTGCGTAGGGAAGCCATTAAGTCGAACTATTATAAAAAAGAAACGCAGCTTTCGTCAGAAAGAAAAGAAAACGTATGAGGGTCGCCTCATGGTAGGTAGCTTTGAGCTCTGTCACCTCACTAAACAAATCCATTGCGGTTCCATTATTATCATATAACACAGCTTTGACCTCATTATTCGCTTGCATCTGGTGACAGGCCCTTGTCGGTGACCGGCCGGTGGCCAAACACACCGCGCCGGTGGCCCACCCAATTGATAACGTTTTGTACCAACAAATAAAAGGCTACAGCCACTCATAAGAAAACCATCCTTATTTGTATGCAACGCCTTGCGTTAGTTCCTCGGCTTGTCAAAAGATGGCGCTGTGCGCGCGCACATTATCGTATCGCACGTATTTATCATAAATACATCGTATTTCGAAAGGGTAGTCTTTTTTTTGTTAAAAATGCTGTTATCGTTTATCACATAAACTCATTTTTCCAAAGTTTGGAGTTAGGTCGTTATTTTATTAGGGTGCGATATTTTAACTCAACACACGTTTTGACCTCGTTGCATCGCATCGATGACAGAAACATAATTCGGTGACCATAAGGCATTGCGCAAACATAGCTCGTCGGTGGTCTCTGTCTAAGTAAATGAAGCAAATATAAGTGCAGGCAGTAACAAAATTATTTTTAAAAATGATTCCGTCGAATGAGGGCTACCGTTTTTGTGTTCACCAGAGGGCGCCACTGTATAGTGAGGTCCTCGGGCATACCTAGCTGCTAAGGTTTGTTTTATGCATGTGAGAAACTGTTTGTTCGATAAAAGATGACATAAGTTTCCGAAAGGCAAAACTGTTTGATATCGGTTAATAAACAAACCAGTGAACTAGCTTTTCTTTCAGACCGCTAAACTTTACACCTCATTTTCTCAAGTTTCATATCTATCTATCTTCTATATCTATATCTTCTACTCTATACTTATAATAAATCTGTAGAGAGGTCAATTCTGTACATAAAACATATTTTCAAAATAACTATCAGGGGGTCATTAGTGATCGATACTGATTCCAAAAATGAATTTGCCAGTTGTCACAGCGACTTGGACTTCTCTTTCGCTTTCCATCAGGCGTAGGGAAGCCATTTTATCGAGCTACAATAAAAAAAAGAAACAAAAAAGTGTCAAAAATGTTTCGTACCTAAACAGACGGTTTTAGACCGAAATTGAGATTTTTCCGCGAAATTTTGTATTTAGCGGCCTACCTTTAGTACCTACCTTCATTCTCTTGTAGTACAAACAAAGTTTTAGAAAGTTAAGATTTCTTTTATTAGCTGTTGTGAGTTTTTGTTGCCTACGCAATTTTAAGTCTTCTCGAGTCGAAGTTTTTAGATTTTAAAATAACTTACTGAAACTTTTGGTTCCAAGAAGACGTATAAGAATGAAATGAATGTTTAGAAAATGATAAAAGGAGAAAATAATTATTATAAACTTCAGGTGTTTTATAAAGTGGCGGACAGTTTACTGCGAGCAAGTTGATAATGATGAAACTTTAATTAAGTCTCAGGTTTTACGTTTTTATTAACATGTTTATAGAGAAAAAAATTGTGAAAGAGCTATCCTGAGCTATTTGTGTGTATGTGTGTATGTATGGACCATCTAACGAACAACTGTGTTCGTGGAACTATTTTATGTTCCCGTATCTCTTTGGCTCGAGTGTTGGGACTTCTTTTCCCGAAATAACACTGTTTATTTTTACAATGCAACAAAACTTGGCGGTGAACGCTTTAACTGAATAATTTGAGTTAAGTTGTTGGTAGATTTTGTGTCAATGAATGTAAGGACAACAGGGATGTAAGGGAGCCTACCTATCATCTTTTCGCTCCAAGCCACCCTCACCTGCCCGTGGTGCACCCTGCCGAACAACAAACGAGGCTCTGGCAACCGACTGCTGGCGGTATAACCATCACGATAGAATGATGACGGGCAGCACGTCATTGGAACGAACGTCATTGGAACGAGGAGCTACGCCCTGCGATCGCCAACCCGCCTGCCCAGCGTGGAGATTATATTAGGTTTTATTTGTACCCAGGCCCGTTTTCTAATATTCCCTTAGTCGACTTCTATGAAACCGGGATGAGATGGAATGGTCTTATTCTAAATCCGGGAACCACACGGGGGAAAAGAACTGGGGCCCTACTACAAAAAACGAAAACGATCGTTCGTTGAACGGATCGGATATTTTTGCCCCATAAATCCCTCTCATTGGTCCCTCCCGTGTTCTATTATATTAATTAAATTGTTGAAAATCTACGTTGACGAATTTTAGTTTGTGACTCGTTCAACGAAGTGATCCGTTCAACGAACGATCGTTTTCTTTTTTGAAGTAGGGCCTCTGTTGTTAAATAAATTGGTAGGTAGCCTTAGTTAGAGCCACGTGCTTCTTTTAGCAGTTAAAAGAAGCGTAGTTGTATTTCCGCAGCACTATACGAAACAAAGCTTTCGAATATCGGTATGTGTTTTGGGATATTGGCAATATCCTGGAGAATGCGAGAAATGAATACCTCGTTCCCGCGGGCTAAGCCGAAACCTGTTTTAATACGCCTGCGTTTAAAAAGTATAAGATATACATTTAGTTCTTGCATAAACTAGAGACTCTTATAAATGGGTTTATAAATATCAGACTACATCACATACAGTGCTCTGATTCCAAAGTAAGCAGCTTAAGCACTTGTGTTTTGGGATATCAGAACAACGAATACCAGTACCACAAATATATACGTAAATAAATAACCCAAGACATGTCCCGCTGGGCCACACAGCACCATCTAGCCCCAAACTAAGCCGAGGCTTGTACTATGGATACTAGACAACTGATAAACTTACTTTAATAGTTACTTTTTTTTAGTAAATTCATTAATACATTGAGCCGCCCGTCCGGGGAAGGTATACCGCAGCAAAATAACCTCCGGGTCGTGTTTCTGCCAGTAAGTACGGTTTTCGTAGCTCGTGAGGGTTAAGGATTGGGCCGGCATGGCGGTAGCAACTGACCAGTTACTTTCCCGTTGTCACAGCGACTTCGGCTTCTCTTTCGCTTTTTATCAGGCGTAGGGAGGCCATTATGTCGAGCTACTATAAAAAAATTGGTCACATGTCCTACCGTGGTCCTACCTAAGGACCGAATGTTTCAAATTCAAAAAGTTGGTACTGAATTTTTCTGTAAAGAAATTACTAAGTGGTACGAAAAATACCTACCTTTGCAGTTTTGTTTGCTACTACAACGTTTTTCGTTGTGTTTTCGTTCTTCTGAAGTTGTCCAGCTGTGGACTACGATAGGCTAATGATGATGATGAAAATAAATATGTTTCCCGTTCAACCCCTGTCCAATGAATAACAATTGTTCATTTAATTATGTGTCCCAGTGAATGTAGACCATATTGTGACAAGAGATGGAATAATTTCATAAAATGGCATTATTAGTAAATACAAAAGTTAATATTATCATTTCATCAAACCACAATAACTTGCAGAATAACCACAGCTGTGGTCTGAATAATGAAGTAATTAAACTCATGGTTTAAGAAAAGAATCCCTTCCAGATACCCCTTTTGTTAGCCATCTGTAGGTAAGTTTAGTGTTCTGTCCACCGAGAGTTTATAATAAAATTCCCGATGATTTGAGCAATTGTAATGATTATAATAACTATATTCAATAAGAAAGACTTGTTATTATGACTGGCCCGGTAGCTCAATAACCCTGTTGCCTTAAAATATGTAATAAGTCCGTCTTTTGCATTGTTCAAAAATAGAAGACACGTATTTTTTCATTTGTAAATTAGACCAAAAATGATTTGTCATTTTTATAGAGCCCGTTAAAATTACGCGTGACGTCAAAGAGTGAGAGTTTTTTCGCCACTGAGTGACGTCAAAAACCCCCATTCCTAAATTGTGATGTCTTGTATGTTTGTTTTTCTTTTTTAAATGAAAAAAGGAAAAATTCGTGTCCAATATATTTTTATAATCTAAAACACGGACTAAATATAATGTAATTATTTTGACCCTGGAAACATCCCTATTGGAAGTGATGTGATGCCATGGGATAGTCGTATTCTAAATCCGGGAACAACGCGGACACAACAAACTTACAAAATGACCATTTAAACAAAAATACACGGACAGATACTTACACGCTACGTCGCATCATCATCCGAGGCACCTGCAATCCGTTGTGACATCACTCACGAATAGAGCCCATGACCTCTGTGACCCTGAACACCTGGAGCGTGAGCTTGACCATGTTCAGGAGGTACTCAAAAGCAACGGATACCAGGTGAACCGATGCGGGAAGAAACCGAAGGTGAAACCTAAGCATCTGGAGGTAAGCAGACAACCAGCTTACTTGCCTTATATTAAAGGAGTGACAGACAAGATTGGGACATTGCTTAGAGGTCTGTCTATACCTACGATATTTAAACCAGGCACGAAGATCAGCGGTATGGTGGGCAGTCCTAAGGATGTCTTGCCATTAGATACTCCAGGTGTTTATAAGGTGGATTGCAGCTGTGGTAGTTCCTACATAGGCCAAACGAAGCGGACCATTGCTGAAAGGGTCAAAGAACATATTGCAGCTGTTAAAAACCGTCAAACCACCAAATCAGCCATAGCAGAACATCTGCTGGAATCGGGTACCAATCACTGGATTGAGTTTTACCGGACACAAATACTGTCATCCGAACGTCATCACCATTCGAGACTTGTACGTGAGGCGGTTGAGATAAAGAAACACCCAAATAATTTCAATCGTGAGGACGGTTTAAAGTTGTCTACAACATGGAATCCAGTGATTGCAAAAACACTCCCCCTTTTTAGTGCGAAGTCGGTTAATTCGCGTCAAAATGTGGACACTGTTAGTGTGATTTGTGATGGTGGTTGGAGAAACAAAAATGTGCGGGTAGAAAAATATTCTACCGCGCAGACGGAGTAACATCGCTGCACCAGTACTCCCCGTGACCACGGTCGTTGTAACACGGCCGAAACGTCGGGTTTTTAAAAAAGGTATGCGCGTTAAATCCCGCTAGTTATATATTATTAAAAATACAAAAGCTAAGATTTTATAAATCACTCTCTATTTCCAACACCAAAATAATGTTAGATGACGCTAGTGAAACAATATGCAGCCCTCAAAATGTACGAGTAGTTCCCATGGAAGTATTAAGTACTGTAGTTCCATAGAGTTTTGACAGTATAAAATAATATAAATTAGACCTACTTATTGAAGTCATAATAATAAATCAATTTGACGTTGACAGATTACGCGAAAATATTTTAGATTATGTAATTCATGTTATTTTAATTTTAATTAGGTATATTATTATATCAGTGCTGTGAAATATCAATTCTTTGATGCTTACAAATATGATGCATACGTAAGTAGTTTTCTAATATTAAGTACCTATATTAAAATAGTAAACAAATAATTAGGTTCATGAGGCAGGGGAATTCTACTTGTATTTATGTTAAACTGAATGCAATAATCAAGTAGACACGTGTGATGTTAGTTTTTATTTATGGCAGTAACATCGTCAATCAATCATCATAAGCATAATTCACAAAATGTACGATGTGTGTGTAATTTTACCTCGGCACCTACAATTGATAAGAAAAACCGAAAAGCTTAACTGACTTAGTGTATTTACTTATATTGCAAACTAATGCTATATTTGCCATATTTTGTAACTAAATTGTTTTTGTAATTTTTTATATTACACAAACCTTGGCCTACACCTTGACCCAATGACGAACACCTTAGTTGCTTAATGATATACCTAACTATAATTTGCATTTTTAATTTCAGTAAAACCGATTAATATATTCATTCAATTGGTTTAGCAATCGCCAATCAAATCGTACATTAGTGAAATACAGAGTGAAATTTCGAAAATCCATTTTTATTTATGTAGATGATGTCCAAAATTAACTTGAAACTCTGTTCAAATCTGCAATGTTATAACCGAACAGCCTCCCCACCGTTCGAATATTTTTCGCATCGTACATTAGTGGAATACAGTGTAAGATTTCTGAGATCCATTTGTATTTATTTAGATTATGTCCAAAATTAGCTTGAAAACGGTGTTTAAATGTGCAATATCCTAACAGAACAGCCTTCCCACCGTTCGTATATCTATCGCATCGTACATTAGTGAAATACAGCGTGACGTTTCTAAGATACATTTTTATTTATTTAAATTATGTCCAAAATTAGCTTGAAAACATTGTTTAAATGTGCATATCCTAACCGAACAGTCTCCCCGCCGTTCGTATATCTAACAAGTGAAATACAGCGCGCATCGTGCGCGGGCGCCGGTCGGATCCGCGATCGATGCGGGGCGGTGCGGGGCGCGGGCGGGCGCGGGGCGGGGGCGGGCCCGGCCCTCCGCCGCCATTGGGCGCCGCGCGCCGCCGGCCCGCCCCCGGCCGCCCCGCGCCCCCCCGCGCCGCCCTACGCCGCCCGCCGCGCTCAGTAACTCGCGAGACATCGCCGGCGGCGCACGTGCCTCGCCCATTCACGCGCCCGCGTTACGTTGCAGATGCGAAACCGCTGAAGCGATGCCTGCCGAGGAGGAACCCGCGGCGATGGAGAGCCGCGACGCGGACGGCTCCCCCCAGCAATTCTGCCTGCGCTGGAACAACTACCAGTCGAACCTGGCCAACTGCTTCGACCAGCTCCTGCAGACCGAGTCGTTCGTCGACGTGACGCTGGCCTGCGAGGGGCAGAGCCTGAAGGCGCACAAGGTGGTCCTGTCCGCGTGCAGCCCGTACTTCCAGAGCCTGTTCATGGACAACCCGTGCCGGCACCCGATAATAATAATGCGCGACATAAAGTACTGCGATTTGAAGGCGGTGGTCGACTTCATGTACCGGGGGGAGATAAACGTGTCGCAGGATCAGATATCGGCGCTGTTGAAGGTGGCGGAGACGTTGAAGATTCGGGGGTTGACTGACGTGAGCGGGGAGCAGGCCGTGCTGCGGCCGGGGGGCGAGCGAGGGTCGAAGCGGCCGGTGAGCCGGGAGGGGGAGTCTCCGGCGAAGGCGCGGCGGCGGTCGGGGGAGCGCAGCCCGGGGCCGGGGCCGAGCCCGCGCCGCTCGCCCAGCGAGTCCGGCGAGCCGGCGCCGGCGCCCGCCGCGGCGCCCGCGCCGCTGCACGACGACGTGGACATCCGCCCCGGCATCGCCGAGATGATCCGCGAGGAGGAACGGGTAAGTACCTCACCACCTCGCCACTTCACGCACCAAACATTACGCGCGCAAAAGTTTTCCCGCCGGCGCCCGCCCCCGCCCCCGCGCCCCTCGCCAAACTTTCCATTCCGTATCGCATTACGTAATTCATTTATTTTAGACTTCACTACTTTGTTGCTAATGTGAAAGTTTTGAAGTGGCCCGATCGATGTTGGGCTTGGGCGGTCGGTCGGGAAAACTTTGAATCTGCTTAAAAAAATTTTTTTTTCCTCGCGGGAAGTTTGGGGTGTAGCGGCGTGAAAAATTGGTGTTTTTTTTTCCTGCTTTAATGCGAGGGTGCGTGGTGTGAGTACGTACTCGGCAGACGGTACGTGCGAACGCTAGCGCCTTGGAGCTCTTTATTTATGATGCTATTGTTCTTTCTAATTAGTTGAAACCCCTGTCGGGTGTAATTTATACTATTCCTTTATAAAATATATTTGCACGTGCAAAATTATAAGTGGAACTGCGGATATTGTTAAAGCGATGCTTTAAGATTTTTAATCCTAATAACTATGAGAAAGGTTATGTTCGTGTTTATATTATGATAATAATTATGGTCGCTACGATGCTAATCACGTAGGTTCTATTACAGTTCGAAAGCCTGCTTGAAATTAGACTAAAGTAAACTATTGATATTGCTTACCTGCCTTTAAAAAAAATCCATTCAGCATTCCATGAGAGAATAAATTACCTTTGTAAAAGTTAAAAAGTCAGTAAAATTGATAAAATGGAAGCATCCTAATATTTTGTGCTAAACAATAATGATTATATATTGTCCAACTATATTTTGTTCCTTTCATATCTATCAATATCACAGGTGATATTTAATTACTGGACATTGACAATTTAAAAATAAACCTATTGACATTCAAATGTAATGTTTTGATTTGCAATAAAAATAGAATATAGATTTATAACAATCATTTATAAAGTCAAGCGCAAATAAAAATAATTTTACCGCAAAAAAGTTAATTATACATAATATATTCCGGTATACATATTAATGGTAAGTAGGTATGACAAGCAAAAATATTATCATAAAAGTGTGCACTTAAGACATAAAAAAGTAGAACTTGCAAACATGTAACGGAACGTTTTAGTTTGACACTGATTTGTTTGTCAATTCAATATCACTCCTCCATTGTAATTTTTTTTATTTGGTATATTAACCTTTTTCTTACACAAAGTAAGCTACATTTTTACGCAGTTTCTACTTTATGCTAATAAAAGGAGTTAATTGAATTTCTCATCGTGGAGGTGGAGGTTCTCGAGTTTGTGGCGTAATACGCTCGCCTCCGGCCATCGCCGGTAAGATTCCCGGTACGATTCCCGGTCGAGACAAATAGGGAAGGTGTGTTCGGAGACGCCCCATCCATATTCAATTAAAGTATCAAATCGGGGTACCTATCATGTGTTTAAATTAAACACATAATAAAATCATAACTCCCCTTTTTACTTCGCCGTAGTCGGGTAGGAACTACCTGGAAGACTAAGTATCAAATAATGGATGGTGGTAGCAAATAATGGATTTAATTATATTGCTTTTAATTTATCATAATAAAATCTAGTATAAACCTATTAAGTTTGGTTCCGCTTTGATTTTTTAATTACATTTTCAAAGGTGGTATTTTATTTACACTTTATTATTCCAAATCTTAAGCAAACAATTATATTAATGCTGTTTCAATAAAGGAAATAAAATAGATTTGATCAGTCGAACCCCACTTGATTTAGTTAAGACCTTTTGAACCCATGACATGACCATAACAAAAGAGAGCTCCACAAATAACAATAAAATAATTCAAAACATTTATTCAAATGTCATTAATTTAGTTACCATTTAAAGACGGAGTCTTTATGAAGCAAATATATATATTAAGGACCCAAAGAGTTATTTATTTTGATTACCGCTGCATATCAGCGGACTTAAAAAAGTTATAATTAAAAATGTTTACCCATTTTGTTTCTGGTTCAATTCCTAAAAATACAATATTACGTATGGCAACTAGGTAATGTGGAAAGATTAAAAGAATACATCAAAAGGGTTTGTTGTTAGACAATACAGGCACCTTCTACGGATAGGTACATATTCTTATGTTTTAGCCAATATTCACAAACACATAGGTATCTAACTAATTATATATTTAAGTATAACTCGTCTTTCTATCTACCTATAGGTGTAAAACCGCATGAAAATCCGTGCAATCGTTGTGAGTTTATCGCGAATCAAAAACTTCGGGTCGGAGGACTTTGCATTATAATAAACCTATTATGATTAATATAATTTAGAACTTTATTAAACTTTTTATTACACCAAATGATTCTACATCGTGTTAAATAATTAAAGAATGAACAGTGAACGCGCTAACCGGTTGCATAAAATGATGCGGGTTGCGTAAAATATGTAAAAGTATTGTTTCCTGTGGTGAACAAAAAGCGTCTGTTCGCATAAACGTTTCCCCCGACCGAAACAGTTAGTATGTTACTTACATTACGACTCTTTTCCGACTTCTTAAATAACTTTTAAATATTAAACGGTACGTTTTGCGCCGCAGTACCGATAACCGTTGGGGTAAACACGGGTTCTGGAGTGGAGACCGCGTCTCGGCAAACGTAGTGTAGGACGCCCTCAGGCCAGGTGGAGTGACGATTTGCGCAGGACGGCTGGCTAGTGCTGGATGCGAGAAGCCCGGAATCGAACAAGGTGGCGAGCATTGGGAGAGGCCTATGTCCAGCAGTTGACTGATACAGGCTGATGTTGATGATGATGACGTTTTGCGCGCAATATTCTGCCACGTGCAACGGTTCTTTGGAATCAGATTCAAGCTGCGACTTTTCCGAGTGGATACGGCTTGAGGACCTTCAAAAGGGAACGTACTCGTATTAATTTGTCAAGTACCGACAACGCACCGTGACTCCGCTGATGTTGGTGTCTCTATGGGCTGAAGCGATCACTCACCGTCAGGTGACCTTCAGGCTCGTTTACCCCCTCTGTCATTGAACTTGAAAGCTGTTGGAAGTAATAATAATAATAATAATACCGGAATTTTATGAATTCCGAGCAACAAAATCATACATAAATAATAATAATAAATTCATTTATTCTTGCCAATTATTACATACATCTTATACAAAATTCTAACATGGGCTCAAGAGAGAATATGGCAGGCTGATACCCGAACTAGGATGAATCCTGTGTCTCGGGTTATCAGCCCTCCACCCCATACAAAATTAGTCAAAAATTATACACAATAAAATATTATAATTATAAGCAGGTAGTTTAAAAAATTGTGCACAAATGCGCGTCCACACACAGCCCGCAGTCGTCAACATTATTCACCTTCGAGCGCGAAGTGTGTACTTAAACTCTGATTATTTTAAGACTGTTCTTTTAAAACATGCGAATTTTTTCTCTATAAAGGTAGATATTACATGCTCGGTATATTATATGACAGGCTCGGTGGCTCATTTGGTAGTGACCTCTGCCCTCTGAGCCAACGGTTGTGGGTTCGATTCCCGCACAGTACAAACATTTGTGTTCATGAACATGTCTGTTTGTATTGGTCTGGGTGTTTTCTATGTATAATATGTATTTATTTACAAAAAAAACTATGTAAGTAGTTTATCAGTTGTCTAGCACCCATAGCACAAGCTTCGGCTTAGTTTGGGGCTAGATGGCGATGTGTGGCCCAGCGTGGCATGTCTTGAGTTATTTATTTATATTTTTTAATGCACGCGATACAGTTGACTTATAGCTAGGTGTAGACATTAGTTGTACAATTAAAGCGGTCTTATCGCAATAAGCGGTCTCTTCAGAGGGAAGACGATAGTTAAAAAGAAATGGTCAGGTGATCAACTGATTCAGAACTCGTAATCTATGAATATAAATAATATTTCGTTTTATTAGCGTGATTTTAACTATAATGCATTTGAAATAGTAATTTCAGTAACTATCTTTGGGTCTGGATGAACATGCTATTCATAAAATAATTATTAGTAATGATGTGTAGATCTATTCAAGTAAATGCCTTTTTATTAAAATTATGTTGTATGTAGTAAGTAGACTGATTAGATAAAAACTGATTGAAATAATCTACAACGTACTACACCACATTGTTAACCAACTTCAAAAAAGGAGGAGGTTTCTCAATTCGGCCATATAAATATAAATTATATTTCAGGAGCAATGAATGCAAATTACGTGTGAACGGACTGCTCGTAGAATACTACCCTTGTAGAATAACATTCACTCCTGAACATCCAATATTATTTGTACTTGTGTGTTCAAATCATTACGCGATTTTACTATGTTAAGTACATATAGGCACATTCATAATATATATCAAGCACAATAGCTCTTTAAATATTCATACTCCCCTCTGTCCATCAAGTTCAAATTGCTAGGTGGAAACATCAAATCTATTTACAAACAAACAAACTGACAATCGATATATCGCAATGCTGATTGAGGTCAATAATGGTCGGATTTACCTGAGTACTTCCGGAACACAGAGATATTGTCTATTTTTTATTTTAGCGCCTCTCGAGTGATTACTTAAAACTAAGTAAAGTTGAATTATTATTTTCAGTCATTAAATGACAAGTGCAACTGTCACTGATACAACTTTTTTTTTTGTTATAAGAAGAGCTTTCGGGTTGACCTCACTCCACCTGATGGTAAGCGGATGTGAGGTCCAAAAGTTAGGTCGACAGGCATAATAGAACAAACCCATTGCGCCTGTCGCTCTCACCTTGAAGGCCCACTGAGACGCCGTTTCACGCCCCGCCTAAAGAACCGAGGATTGTAAGAGGAAGGAAACACACGAACTTCGGGAAGAGTCCCTGGTGTCCAAGTAAAGGAAAGGGGTTTAATACCCAATTATATTGTTTCTCTGTGAAATATTCATTCAACATTGGAAAAAACTTAGAGTTTGGTTGTCGTTAAACGCGTAACACAGGAAATATCATTTTAATGATTGAATTGAATAATTAATTCAACGTTATTGAAGCTTTAGTTTTTGATTTAGTGGTGTAATATTTGAAGAAACACTTGATATCACATGAGAAATGTTGACTTAAAGACAGGTGGACCCTTCGTGTACAAATCAAATGACACTTGTTGGCCAAGGGATAGTGTGCAATAAGTTTACGAAATCTCTAGAAATAATTTTTTAAATTCAAAATGAGTTTGTTCTTGACTGCGATTCACCTGTATAGATAGATGCGCTATTACAGTAGAGACGCAGATTTCAGGATTACTACAACACAATATTACTTATTAATTAGTACAATTTAGTGTTACATTAGGTATTTGATTGTATAGATTTAAATTACATGATAAGTTTAGAAGCCTACAGCCGTATAAGCGATACCTACATTTGTAAAAAAAGCCACACATTTATAGGTATTTAAAGTACGAAAAGATAGACAGTTTAAATTTTAAATAAACTTACCTTTTATTATCGGTCAATGTAGTGTTGTCTAATTCAATTTTTATAACGTACATGAAAATTCCTACGCTAATGGCGGTACGAATACTTAACATTAAGTAAAATAGATAGGCCCATTATTGTCCATTTTTACGATCGTTTCGCACGTCATCAAAATACATAACTAAAAACCAGTGTTTCTAAACGCGTGGTCTGTGAGCCCCTGGGGTTCAACGAGACGAGAATATGTTTTTATGGTGAACCGGTTTTTTTAACATTTTTTTTTATATCATTATACACGTACCTTGTCTTTACTATAATGAGTAGGTATATAAACTAAGAATAATTCAATTTGGTGCAGTCATTCGGAAGTTATGAGCGTTCTTACAATTCAAAGATCCATTTTTATTTATATAAGAAAATTTGTATTCATACTCGTGTAAATATCATTAATTTGGATGCAAAAAAGTAGCACCAGATTTCGCATTATATGAATAAGTATATATTTTTCATAATTTGTAGTACTAAAATGTATGGTCGAATATTTATTGGTGCTTAATCTTATTAAGTGGTCCTTATAGTGTATTAAACACTTCTTAAAAGTTCAAAAATGCTAATCTAAACAATTATTTATAAATCGTGTGCATATCAATTGAACCCGTAGTCTAGGGATATGTGGCAATTCGTTAACTCGACTAAGAAATAGAGGGATTATCTGCGCCGTGTCTTACACTCTGTCGGAGTGGCGTCTGGGGTGAGAGCGGAGGGCCAGTGTACAAAAGTGTTACCTTATCAAGTCAATGACCGCAGAAAATACTTAAAATTTTTGTCTTTGAATTTAGAGCGACGACGGGACGCAAACGCAATATTATTTATGTAGTACATAGTACATAAGTATAAGCTTAGCTTATACATAAGTAGTAGTAGAAGAGAATGTATTATCTACTTGTGTTCTCGTGTTTGTTGAATAGGTTTAATATTTGACTATGTTTGATTTTCCATGTTATTTCATGGTTACCAAAAAGAATCAATAAATATTATCTATGCAAGAAAATCACCTAAAATTTGTTGCAAAATGAGACTGCAAGGCCTATTGCCGACCAAATTGATCTGCTGATCGTTATTCATATAACATCTATAGCATTCGATATCATCATACCATTCTTTAAGTTGCATTATTTGTAACAATAAAGGTTTGTTTTTTACGAACCAAATTATATAAACGCAATATTTAATAGCTATCAAACAAACAACTTACACGCGGCATTTTACTAAATAAGAATCGATATAGGCATGTGATGTGACGTCATTTGCATGTCTTTTTGGTTAACCGTCAAGATTGGTTTTGAAATTGTGATAACTCTGAGACTATTAATGTTAACTAACTATATTTTTCAAAATTAAAAAAAAAATTAAGGGGGTATAGATGAAAAAAAAATAGAGAACCAGCCCATCGGTTGTATGGTTTCTTTCTATGATTGAAGGTATATTCTATTGCATTGATTTTCCTATCGTAAGAAACGCACTTGATTTATGAATGTTATCCAATGGATAATGTGGACGTGCTTGATGATTTATGTAGCCGGATGCACAGGGCGTTAATTAGGTGTTACTAAATAAAAATTGTGTTGTTTTTAATTTATAAAACAAAAGAAAAATTATGGCTCTAATGACTTCAGTTTTTTATCAATTACTTATTATTGCAAATCGGAAAGAGAGTTTTTATTCATTAATGTATGTCTTGATCCTCTAAACGGATTAATCAATGTTGATTTTGCTTTTTGTTTTAGCTTTTTTTAAAGGAAGTGTTTATACTCGTTGCGTCTTGATTTTTTATTGTCTGGATCACTATTTATCAGGCTGGTAGGAGCATACTGCGGGTAGGCATGATTGGATAAATTAGATCAATAGTGGGTCAATAAACGTCATTCCTGAACGTAACGCCTGGAATATTTAAGGCTAGAGTGAATAGGCTTTATCTAAGTAAGCATGCTCCATCCTAGACCACATCATCACTTAACATCAGGTGTGATTGTGATAAAAAAAAACTTGATGTCGGATTAGCTTTAGGTTGTAAGCTTATGTCATTATTAGCAAGCTATGGAACTCGTTCTGAACGAGCTGATTGATTACAGTAACGGTGATATCGTCTAATCGACGGTATCGCGACACTGTGTGCAGAAAGCGTTTATGGCCATAAGTGCGCTGGCGATAATCGCTGAGACAACAGGGGAAGTCAATGCTAATTAGTTCCTGTTCAAGATTTCCCAACCGGCGTTAAACTTTTGAGTTATATCGTCCACCGCCACTGTATGTCGTAAGTAAAAGTTAATTGTTAACGAGTTATGCAGTTTTTCTTACGCGTATATGCCGTGTTACGTTGAATTAAAATTATAATGTATGTATCAATACGGTAATTTAGTAGCTATGAGTGCGTACAGTTGAAATTTTACCTACATCTACACTAATATTATAAAGAGGAAAGATTTGTATTTTTGTGTTCGTATAATATTTGCAATGAAACGTATAAAGTACTGTACCGATTTGAATATGCTGAAAGCATTGGAAAGTTATATTTAATATGAGTATTATTATAAGCTATATTTATTGCTAGAAAAGATTAGGGATCCTTACTTAAACCCAAAATACCCGAAGGGAAACGAGGGTGTGCCGCTAGTGAACAATAAAGGCAAGGAAAAATTAGACGTTTATAGTGATTCTAGTAATATTGTAGGTTTTCAATCTGAAATATGTAATGAAAATATTAAGTGAATTCTGATGTGGAACTATACAATATTGATAATTCAGTTACAAGCGGTTAGTGATATAAGCCGGTAGCAATATTGTCGGCAAAGCTCCTTTAATGGAATATGAAACTGAGAAAATGTAACGTGCATTTTCCCTGAGTTATCAAATAGAAGGACACTGTCTCTTGGATAATAAGAGAAATGGTTTTCAAGCCACGATGTGAGGTGCGAAATAAATTCCTATAATGCTTGCTCCATTTTTATTCGGTCATTGTGTGTAATAATGGATATTAATTTTATTATAACTTGGCTGTCTTTTTGCGGTTTGTGATCTCGGGTTTATTTAAGAGTGTTGAATGAAACGAGGCAATGTTGAAGCGTCTAATCATTTTGTGGACTAAAAATGTAATTGACCATATATTATCCCTTAAACAGAAAACTGTTATATTAGTTATCACGAAGATTCGAACAATAGGTGTGTAACGATGGTTTTGTGTAAAATATAAATGCATCAGATGAAACCACGTAAAGCGGAAGTCCAACATTTACGTGATTGGTTAATTTTGACATGGCATTGACGTTTACACAGAAACTGACCAATCACAATAATAGCTCCTTTGTTAGTTCCGATATACATTAAGAGATGGCGCTGCCTGAACTTTATAGGACATATTGTAAACAATATTGAGAGGTTGCTAAGATGATTTTTTGTTTTAGGTATCTGTTTGCGAGATATTTAGCGTATTTTTTTGTTAAAATAGTCTATGGAACCCGAAACGCTTCTCGTACTTGACCGGTGTTGTTTTTCCTTAACATCAAGCGAAGGGAATCCCAAAGAATGTTTTGCTACTTACCTACGAAAGGTAGCCATATTGCTGTGGCACAATGAAAACATAAATTTCTTAAAATAAACACTAAAACTACCTTTTAAATAATAAAAACACTTGTACCAGTGCTCATTTCCTGATACCGAGTTCCTTTTAAACGCAATTTATTTAGGTTATCAATATGAAAACACAATTTGTTTACATTTAACTAACGCTAAAACAAAATGCGCTCCAGATTATGTACGCTGTAAGTTAATGTAAATAGTTAATCGTTTTGTATGTTTTGTAACTTTAGTTAAGTAATTTGAGTCACGGTTCAACTAAGTTAGTTTGAAAAAAAAATCCAACTTAATAAATTGATGAAAATGTTTGTAAGGCGTATAGCTGGCTATAAACCTGTTAGATAGCCCTGGGGTTTACGGCAACTGACGGGTTATATTGCTTACTTATCTGTTGCCATAGCGACTTGGGCTGCATATGCGACCGAGGGCATCTAATAAGGCGACAGAAGGCATCTATATTGTGCTAATATTAAAAGAAAATGAATGTTTGTATGTTCTTTACCTTTCATGTAAAACATGCCGAATGAATGAGGCCTACGTTCAACAGTAGATAGACCAGGGCTATTGATTAATTAATTACCTACCTAAATAAAAAACCTAAAGACACTGTCGAAGAAGATACCTCAAACAATTCAATTGCGTAATTTGGTAGGTACATTTTGCCCAGTGCATAGGCGTCGCCGTAGAGCGAAAAGTCTATAAATAATAGGTGTTGACGTGTATTGAGTTATAGCGGTTTATTCATATCCATATTCTTTAAACTTTAAGTAAAACAAAAATATAACTTAGGTTTAGTAAAAGATAACTCTAATGTTATTTCTAAAAATCTTAAAGAAAAGGTAGACACATAGGATTATATTTACTTACTTTTAATTCACTATGTTTAATGACCAACAAATCTGCAATTCTTTTTTTATTTCATTTGATTTCATGTACCACGTCTAAGATCAATTCAGCTCTTGTACAATGTTGTACGAATACAGTAGTTTATCCACATGGCTAGCCGGCTAGACTGGCTGGCCCATCCTATAAAACATTGATAGATCGTCTGCGGCTTTCAACTACGAAATCACTCATCCGATTTAATGTGTTTCTTGTCAGTTTTCCGGCCAAGTTTCTTTTAAAACGTATAGTTCATTCGCGTTAAGAAAATAGTGACTGAGAAGAAAATTATAATTCAAGCGTTTTGATTGGCTAGTGGCCTGTCAGTGACCTGTCAGTCACTATTTTCTTAACGCGAATGAACTATAGTTTTTTAGTTACGCGATTTAGGTAGGTGCTAATAGATAGATATTATTTAGTTGTCTGTGCTCGATTCGGTCGAATTATGGTCAATCTCCAAGAAGACTAACTAACCACCAGGAGATATTAAAGTGCAGGGATTTAAGGGAGCGGCCTATTTATCATTTCACTTCAAGCCAACCTCACATGCCCGTGGTGCATCCTGCCGAATAACAAACGAGGCGCTGGCAGCCTACTGGTGGCGGTATAACCATCACAATTGTAGGTATAGCTAAATACCACAGACGGATGACAGGCAGCTGCGTCACCGGAGCGAGAAGCTACGCCCTGCGATCGCCAATACGCCTGCCCAGCGTGGCGATTATGGGTATATCCTCCGCCCTAAGTGGCGAACAACTTGAGAGGCTTATGTCTAGCAGAGGACTGCAATAGGCTGGTGATGATGATTAAAATGCACAAGTGTGTACATTTTTCATGCATCTGAGGTTAAATGTTTACCCTTTTCGAAAATACATCTGGTAGTTCGCAATAAATGTACGCAGCATTCGTCCATTGTTCCTTCTATGTTGTATAATTTAGTGTTTCTCTACAAAAACTAGGTCTTACTTGCAACAAAAGGATATTGTTTGGTTACAATTAGCAATGCAATCGACATAGATAACGTCTGTTTGCTATTCAAATGGTGTTTAAAGTTTTTCCGTTGGTTATGTTAACATTCGCTAATGGGTCTCTTTGCATGGAAGGTGGTAATTTATTTGGCGTTTGTCATGACTACAGTTGTCATAACTACATTTGTATATACAAAAATATTGTTGAGAACAATTTGCTGTTGGTAGGAACGTATGCCATATAGGAATAGAGAGGTAAGTTCGCGTTTAAGCCGAATTAATTGAAGATAGGTAGGGCATAGAGAATTTTCGCTCGAATTGAGCCGCCCTTCCGGAGAAGTACCTCCACTCTATAGAATACCGTAGCCAAATGACCTCCGGGTCGTCTTTCTGCCGGTGAGTTGGGTTTCCAGAGCTCGTGGCGGGTTAGGGTTGGGCCGGCATAGCGGTGGTAACTGACAGGTTAACTGGCCAGTTACTTGCCCGTTGTCACTGGGACTTGTACTTCTCCTTCAGTTTCCATTAGGCATATGGAATCCATTATGTCGAGCTACTATAAAGAGTTGTATTGTAACATTGTCAATTTTCATTCGATTTTTGCAATAACCTCGTAAAGATGTCAGTTTCCATCAATTATAAAAAGGAGTAGCGTGGGTGTCGTAAGTGGTCTGATAAAAGGTGAGATAGTCATTTAATATTATTTCTTTTCTTACTAAATAGATCATGACTTTTGTAATCAATGGTATCACCCTTTTTCAGCCTATAAATATTTATCCGGCGATTGAAAAATCAGCCCTAAGTGTTGCTACACATTTTCTATGTGGCAGTCGATAAATAAATGTAATCGAATTTGTTTTCTTGCGGCATAACGATAAGTGGTTTACATTGTACAGATCTACCATAAGCCTTTGAGCTAATTATTTTTTCAATCAGCAATAAATTATAAATATTTCCGCAACAGAAATACCTATTAGTTCGTAATAAGTGCGCAAATGAACTTCTGCATTTCAATTAACGTAGAGGTAATTAAAAATGTACATAGAGTAAAAAAATATAGTTTTAGCTGGCAGATTAATTTATGCCTTTTGAGCGATAAGAAGGTAAGTATTTATTATAGACGCAGTACGATTAATTCTTAAGAAACTATGATAAGGTGGTTTTATTGCCTTTGTAGTGGAAAGCGCGTTTGCCAATTGCGACTGACGCTGTGGTTTGACTTATTAAGTTAAATTATAGACACAATATCGCTCCACCATCATGCATATAGTAAAGAAGACGGTTAAAAAACACTTAGTGACGCCACGTCTCTACGCTGCGAGGTTAAGAAATGGGGGAATTTCTTGAATCGCTGCCATTTTTAAGCGCTCCCAAACTATTTCTCGAAGCGCACCTCTTTCGTCAGGAGCGCTTCGAATAAATATAAATAAATACATATCAGTCAACATCACATACATTGCTCTAACCTCAAAGTAAGTAGCTTAAGCACTTGTGTTATGGGTATCAGAACAACGAAGGTACCACAAATAAATACTTAAATACAAATATAAACGCCCAGACACGGTACAAACACAAGTGTTCATCACACGAATATTTGTCCCGGGTGGGTTTGTATCGAACCCACAACCCTTGGTTCAGAAGGCAGGGGTCACTACCAATTGAGCCACCGAGCCAGTCAAATGTCAAAGTCAAAAATGAGAGCGCTTCGAGGTATACTCCCGCTCCTTACCCTCGCTGTGTAGAGAGTGAGTGGCGTCACTCATCATCACGTAGGACGGATTAATTTAGACGTGCTCACATAAAAAAAAATAGTCAATCTGAGATTTCCAACTAGTTTTGACAATAGAAAGTGGTATTTAAAGAAACATTCGGTCTTTCGACTATAAAATACAAAAGTTAAATATTTCAAAATGATTAAAATATTTTTGCATACCTAAAATGCAATTTTAATGATGAATAAAAAATTCAACGTGGCTCTCCTGTCTCTCTGTATTATTAATTAATAATGTTCGACAGAGTTTCGACCGTTAAGTTCCACCCACTACTTAATTTGCATCAAAACAGCTTAACATAGTCTATACTGGTACTTAGTAATAAGAAAATTCATCATCATCATCATCATCAGCCTATTACAGTCCACTGTTGGACATATGCCTCTCCAGTTGTTCGCCACTTAGAGCAAACATCTGGAGGATATATACCCATAATCGCCACGCTGGGCAGGCGGGTTGGCCATCTCAGGGCGTAGCTTCTTGCTCCGGTGACGCTGCTGCCCGTCACCGGTCTTTAGTATTTAGCTACGCCTTCAATTGTGATGGTTATACCGCCACCAGTCGGTTGCCAGCGCCTCGTTTGTTATTCGGCAGGATGCACCACGGGTAGGTGAGGTTAGCTTGGAGCGAAAAGATGATAGGCCGCTCCCTTACATCCCCATCATAAGAAAATTAATTTTCAATTACTTGAAGTGTTCAATGAAAATTAAATAAGAAATGAACATGTGTGTGTACATTCCTTGAGCCCATTGTCCTATAACAGTTTCTCGAGAATTGCGACCTGCCCCTCATAAATACAATTACATTTTACTAAGAAAAAAATGGTAAGAGACAGTTGGTTCAATTATTTAGAGGACAATTAGAATGTTAAACATAGCATAGTAAAAATGGCAGTTATTTAGTTCTGCGAAGGATGGAAAAAATGCGCGGGAGTCGGTGGTAGGGTTGCGTCTTGGTGAATAAGATATCAATCAATCAAAATATTATTTATAAATAATAAATATCAGACAACATCAAACAGCTCCGATCTCAAACTTAGTAGGAACTTAAGCACTTCTGTTATGGGTAATCAAAGAACAACGAATTTACCACAGTTTCCTTTTTGACAAACGGTTTTGTTGAACTTTTATCAAGTTTTTTAAGAAATGAGGCAAAAAAGTAGTTTTTTACAAAAACGCCTGCAACGATCAAATGTCCAAAGCCTTTACACTAGATCTGCAAGCAAATTAGCCTTTGCTGGGGAGTCTCCTCGGCGTATCATCCGAGCACGACAAATCTCTTCATTTTCAGGGAGACTGTTTCCAGATTTAAATAAGAAAAGGCAATTTTTTCTTAAAAAAATTCAACATAGTCAATTATTATCGACGTTAACAGTGCCAACCCTAGCTAAAGACAATCGGTGCGCGCTCATTGCTCTAGCGGTTTCACACATTTTTTGTCAACACAACTATATTCAGTGTACTTTCTATCGTAAAATATCACGTCTGATTATATACTTTGTGTATAAACATGTGTATAATAAGAAGTGTAAACGATGATCTTGAGTGCGCAGCGTGTAAGAATAAAAATCCCTAGAGGGAAAGCTTAGCGACGCAGTCTTCGTAATGTAATTACGTAGGGCTGCCACACTTAGACTTTTTCACATAGCATAGATGCGGTCACGTTTGGGATTTTGAATTTATAGTCCTTTATTTATTACTAGCAGTGCTCGCGACTTCGTCCGCGTGGAATAGTTATTTTTTCCCCGTTTTTTTTTACATTTTCCATTATTTCTTCGCTCCTAATAGTTGCAGTGTGATGTTATATAGCCTATAGCCTTCCTCGATAAATGGTCTATTCAACACAAAAAGAATTTTTCAATTCGGACCAGTAGTTCCTGAGATTAGCGCGTTCAAACAAACAAACAAACAAACTCTTCAGCTTTATAATATTAGTTAAGATTTACTAGCTTTTGTTTAAATTCGGAGTGAATGCTCCATACAAACTTCCACCCCCCATTTTAGGGAAGTGGTAGGTTAAAAATGGGCAAGAAGTAGCCTATGTTACGCTCCATCCCTTCAACTATCTCCACTTAAAAAATCACGTCAATTCATCGCTCCCTTTTGCCGTGAAAGAAAGACAAACATACAGACAGACACACTTCCCATTTATAATATTAGTATGGATTAAAACTTTAGGTATGAGTGTAAGCCTAGGCGCACACTGGTTACTTTTTGTCACCGTGACAGTCGTTTCGTCTCTTTTGCACTTTTAAAATGAGAAGAAGAGAGATATCTGTCACGATGACAAAAAGTCACCAGTGGCGCGCCTAGTCTTAAGGCATTCTATAGACTTTCCACGCACCTATATGTTCCTGGTACTTTTCACACAGTCACTGTTGATGGTACGATGGAAATTGGACATTTTGTAACTTGGCCTTGCTGTCCAACTTAAGATCGCTACTAAGTAATTACTAGACAGAAAAACCAGCTACTTTTTAAATAACAGCAAAAAGCTATCTGTTGTCTTCATATAAGGAGAAGACTGTACTGTTAAAGGTCACTTGTTACGCTAGCATTGTTAATAATAGTGAATATTATCATCGCAACTACCCATCGCTTCCATATTATGTATTATTTCTTTTTATAGCACTGTATGTGGTTACAGTACGTTTGTGTTTTATTAATGAAGTAAAATGGGGACTAAATGTTTACATAATGTGAGTTTCCTTATATTATTATAATAATAGATATTATTTTATAAAATCTTTTTCATGAGTTCTATAAAATACAGAAACGCATTTAGCTATGTATAATAGGAGAATTCTATGCCCGTGTGGTGTCCCATCATATAGGTATCCTGCAAGACGCCTATAGAAATATTAGAAAACGGGCAGTAGAGTTTACCTGGGAACTAAAAACATCTACTGCGGTCACCAACCCTCCTGCCAAACGTGTAAGACAAAAACCCCAAATTATTTTTTTATAGTAGCTCGACATAATGGCTTCCCTACGCCTGATGGAAAGCGAAAGAGAAGCCCAAGTCGCTGTGACAACTGGCAAGTAACTGGTCAGTTACCTGGCAATTACCACTGCCATGCCGGCCCAACCCTAACCCACCACGAGCTCCGGAAACCCTACTCATCGGGGAGCACCTATGTCCAGCAGTGGACGATTGCAGGCTGTTTGATGACGATGTTTTTGGGTCATTACACCATCCCATCAGATCTCAACTGATTTTATGATTACGCACGGCTCATCCTCCATGGGTTCCGATTTTTCATTTCTCGCACGGCACCCTAAAACAGACTCCAAAAGAAAATAAGCTTTAATATCTCTCTAAGAGGGAATAAACTTATGAAAATCTAGGGCAGACGAGTCTTAGTACGTAGATGCCTAATCTAATAATACTGAATAATTCATCCGAACTCGTCTCAGGGTATAGCATTTGAAATTTTAATTCGTCTGAATAATATGGCAACACATAGTTTGTCAGAGCGCTGACATGTATGTTTTGAATTATACAACTGTGTGTATTATCGGGTTGGTTTTGCGGAGTTCAATGTACGGTAATGATATGGGATCTGAGCAATGTATAAGTGATGTTGTGGTATAATATAATATTATTTATTTAAATGTAAGGGAGCGACCCATTATCTTTTGAGCTCTGGAAACCCTACTCACCGGCAGAAGCACGACCCGGAGGTCATTTGGCTGCGGTATTCTATAGAGTGGCGGTCCTTCCCCGGACGGGCGGCTCAATTCGAGCGAAGATTCGCTATGGCCTACCTCTCTTATCTCACGTGTCACGCTGGGCCACTACGGCGTATTTTACTCCCAAACTCAGCCAAAGCTTGTACTACCAATACTAGAAGCTAAACTTTCCTGAATTCCTTCTTAGGCAGCGATATAACAACGCACTGTTTGTAAAAGTGAACGGCAATAGTTTTCGACGTCGAACGCAATTTAAAATAATATTCAAAAGTTGTACTGGAACAATCGTTCGTTCATTGGTCGTAAAGATAACGATAATTATGTTTGTTACGGTGTGATTCAGTCACTGGTCCTTTGTGTTTCTTAGTGAATAAGCTCAAATGACTTAATTTTATGGCTTTCGTTGCTAGAATGTTTAGATTTCCTCGGCCGATTCGTAAAAATTGAATCGTGTATGTGGAGCAGAAAGTTTTCTCTATGTACAGTCATCTTTATCGTCAGCCGGTATACTTCAACTGCTGGACATAGCTCCCCCCCTCCCCCCCATGACAATTATCATTTGGGGGATTCCCCTTAGTTACCTCGCTTGGCAGGCGGGTTGTACACAACATGGCTTTGTAAAGGAGACTCCACATTATGTAACATGTTAACCCTGACTTTGCACATTCAAATTCAAAAGTCAAAAGAAACTGCAATAAAACCGTCTACACTAGGACATGTTAACATTAATATGTTTTGTTACTAATTTGAACGCACCCTTACGCTCGTAAGTAGTACTCGTAAGAATTTATATTAAATCCGCAGAAATACTTATAAATCTAGATACTACGGTGATCAGGGTAGGTACTCTTGAACCAAATGGGATTGGGATCGAAATCTTCTGCAGGATCTAGTACAGATAATATACAGAGAATGAATGAACTATGACTTGGGGTGGTCATAATGTAACAAAATGTAAAGTACCAAATACAGGAAAATTTAAATATACGTTCATTTATATATGTTAAATATACGATTAAATATTACTTAATTTGTTAGGATTGAAATCGAGATTGGTTTCAAGAGTAGGCCTACAGGTCTTATTTTCAAAGGATCGCGGCCTGTTTACAGTGTTAACTGCGCAATACCTAGTGAACCGGGCGACAGGCGCAATGGGTTTGTCCTATTATGCCTGTCGACCTAACATTTGGGTCTCACGACCGCTTACCATCAGGTGGAGTGAGAGCATCCTGAACGCTCTTTTTATATTAAAAAATCTACATGAACCATCAGATCGACTCCTAGCCGTTGACTCGTGGCCCCAAAGATATATGTATGTGGCCATCTTTGACGCAACTTCGCGCTCATTGAGCACCATTCCGATACTGTTAAGTTATGGCAACAGATGGACAAAACTCCATCTGATCGCGTTTAGTATAAAACAACTAGGTTTTTTTAGTAGCACGATATAATGGCTTCCCTACGCCTGATGGAAAGCGAAAGAGAAGCCCAAGTCGCTGTGACAACGGGCAAGTAACTGGTCAGTTACCTGTCAGTTGCCACCGCCGCAGTTGCTGATGCAGCAGAGGTTTTCAAAACCGCATACATAATTGTTCACTTTAAATCCTATACAATGTAATCACGAAGTAATTTTATAAAAAAAATTAATCGACGTTCTTATAATCTGCAATTAATATTTTATTTAAGCGTGAAATTAAAAATATATAACGTGTATTCACGGTGCTTGAGAAACTTAATTTAATATCGGGATTTATTATTAAAGTATGTGCACAAATGTAGATGTGATTTGATTTACTGCTAAGGAAATATGAAAACATACAATAAGGTTGTAAAATGTTCGTGTTTTTAGATATGAGCCGGCCGAGAGAATTACTTTTTCTTTTATTAATATCAAATAGAAAATATAATTTGGATGTTTACGGGTCCTGAAATTGTAAGGAATTCATCTTAAATGTTAAGTAACATTATTGGAATGTGCAATCTTTTACATTGGAAGTATATACTTCCAACCTACTTTTTTTAAAAGTAAAACTCCCAAATCTTCAAGAAAAGAGTATACCTCTATCTTAAAGGCCTGATGTTGCGGATGTATTGTACATGGGCGGCGGTTATCACTTACCATCAGGTTAACCGCCTTTTGTACATTTTTTATGTGCAATAAAGATTAAGTAATTAAATAAATATTGTTATATAGTAAACAATCAGCAATATTTAAATCCCATATTTGTATTTTATTCTTTGTGCCGGGTGAGAGCAGGGCGTATAAGTGAGCCATGACCATTATCATGCAACATCTAACACGATCTACCATATCACATCACGAGAACACCTGATTATCAACCCATTTGTAATAAACCATACACCTCTTAAGGTGCTCCCGCACCGAAAGGCCCTTCTATACCAACCTATTACACGCTACACTACAACAATGCGTCTGATGACGGAGCACCTTTACACCAAAAAAAATAATAATTTCAAAACATTATACTCGTACAAGATGTTTATTCCGCACTGTGTTCTTGACCCCTGATCCAGAATCGCCATCGCTGAAGACCGCCGTAACCTGAAATGGCGTTTGAATGAATGAACGATGAGATTGAAATTCAAATGAGCCGCGACTCTAGCGGTCGTTGGCCGGCACCTACATTACACATGTGTGATGACTAGATTATAATCTGTGAGAACTGTTTATTTGGTTCAGTACGGAACCCATTGGGAATTTGCACCTTGGTCGTCACCTCGCGCGGTGGACAGCGGCTCTCAACATTTACAGGATATAAATAACCCAAGACGTGCCACACTGTCCGTGCGGTTTCCGAATTTAGAATGGAATCCCATTTCATCCCGTGGTTGTGTAGAAGACGACTAAGGGAATATCAGGAAACGGGCAGCAGCGTTTACCTGGGTACATATAAAACCTACTGCGGTTACCCGCCTACCAAGCGTGGTGACTACGACAAAATCTCCAAACGACAATAGGGAATATTCATGACTTTTTTTTTCAGATACATTAATTTTTATCTTCCAGATACATAAATATCGAAGAATTTTTAATCTATGTTTTCTATTTAGCGAGTTATAAAGCGTTAAAGTTATTGCTTAGACAGAGAGATCCGACGTGGCGGATGACGTCACGTACCGTGCGCGCCATACAAACTCCATAGAAAAATCTGTTTCGCGTGAGAGAGACGGATATATTTACTTTCAACGACTGTATCTCGCCCACTTTTCAGTCAATTTTGATTTGGTTTTCACTGTTCGTAGTATATTTTTATCTATTTAACGATAAATTAGTAAAAACATGAAAATATTTTTTATGCATATTCCCTATTGTCATTGGGAGAGGCCTATGCAGCAGCAGACATTTGCTGGATGATAGTTTTGTCCCAGATAGGTACAAAAACACTTGCACAAAACGCCCTATAAAATACCGCAGCCAAATGACCTCCAGGTCGTGTTTCTATCTGTAAGTAGGGTCTCTAGAGCTCGTGGGGTGAGTGCTGCATCGGCAGCTAGGTTGTGATGGGGGCGGTGGCAACTGATAGGCAACTGACCAGTTAATTGCCTGTTGTCACAGCGATTTGGGCTTCTCTTTCGCTTTCCGTTAGGCGTAGGGAAGCCATTATGTCGTGCTACTATAAAAAAAAAAGGTACTAATACTAGTACATTAGATACACAGATTACCATACTACGTTTAGTCAATTACAAAACCATGTACATCACTGATGCAAACTTTATTTTTATATCCTATTTACGCTCAGTCACGTTAAAACAATAATTGCATTAAATTTCGCAACTTTACAATCCTACTATTGTCTGTGTTAAGCCGAAGAACAGCTTAATTTCGGCATTTTCACAAAAAGGCGTTATGAAATTTAATAGTCACAGCGCTATCAAGAGTATTTGTTCTTAGCAAATGTCGGGCATTCTCTTTGCGTTAATCCGGCGTGCACGCAAACTAGATAAGTGAGGTTTTAATTTAAAACAACATAGATAAAGGCACGGTTCATCGGAATTGAGGTCGGTGGTTTTTGACACGTTTTCACTGAATACGCTCGGTTTAGTTTTGTTAAGATGCACTGATCCGTACAAACGTTGCTATGTTACGCGGCGGTCTTTTGTCGCCATTGCACGTGACAAGACAAAGTTGAAATGGATGCGGCTTGAGCTTGTTGAAATTCATGATAGGTATCTGATAGATAAAGCTTGAGTAATTGACAAATTAAAAAACTCATCGTTCATTTGATGTTTCGTTCGTCGCTAATTTCGTAGTACCATTATAATCTGACTAACCACCAATTTAATGGACTTTCCTATGAGTAAAGTGACAGATTTGACGTGAGATCGTCTGATTGCAAAATATCATGACTATTCTTCTTTTTTTAAATATTGTCTGTATGTAAATCTTTATCTTACGTTTAAAAATTTGACATAACTACCTAAATGGAATGGATGAAAGCTAGTGAATTGCTAAATTAAATTGAATACAAAATTGTTTAAAAATAATAAAACACTTTGATCATTTCTGTATCGGTAAACATGACTACGACAAATCTCTTTATTATGCCTTAGCAAATATCCTCTACCTAGAAGTTGTCTGGAAGAGATCACTGTCAGCGATAAGACTTCGTACGTTGTATTTCAATATGTCTGTAATACTCTTTTCTGTGAATGTTTCTTTTTGGAGCAAAAAAGAATCTATCTATCTCATTGATTTATGGATTTTCGCAGTTTGAGAAGTGATGTCCCAAACATTTCCATACAAGTTCTGACGTAACACATATGTGTAAAGATTTCCGCGTGCCAATTAAAAAATTAACATTGATTAGTAGGTATCGTTTTGAAAGGACAATGTTAGTTTATGAGTAAGTGTCAACGTTGAGTAATCCATTACTTTAAGTTTAGACTGTAATTTTTGAGGTCATAAGTTCGGTATTTTTAACCCAAACCGCAAAAAAACACGGACAAAAGCACGTCAAACTTGTAACACCCCTCTTACAAGTTTGACGTGCTTTTGTAAGTGTTTTTTTTTTGTTTTTCGGCGGAATCGAAACCCCCGAAAGGGTGAAGTGATTTTATGAATACTTACAAGTGAATTAAGAATTTTTAAGTATGTTTAATAAAAATTGGGTAAGCTTGCGATAATTGGGTCGGGGGTTTTTAAAGATCTAATATTTTTTTTATAAGGTAGTGTGTGATAGCTATCGGGCGCATGGGTCTCAGAAGAAGCGGCGTTATTGGGTTTTCATTTCTGCCTATGGTCGCATCCGGGTCTGGCCTCGATGCACGAATGACCATAAAGAAGCATCTTAAGAGCAACCAGACATCACTGAAAACAATTTGTATGGCTAAAGAACTGTCAACGAAAATGTACTAGAGGAGAGCGGCCTTAAAAGTATGACTCAATCTTGCATAACGTCATTTCGGTCACTGCCCACGTCAAATTGTAATATATCGGAGCGGTTCAAATCCAATACGCGTTTTGAATGTATTCTCTAGCGCTCGGTTTAAAGAAAACGCTCAGTCTGATTGGACTGTTTCGAGCGTTTGATTTTCGAACGATACAAAAATCACACGAACGATTCTTGGTACATCTTTGTGGTATTGTCATTAGTTACCCGTAGCCACGCTGAGCGACACAGCGCCATCTAGTCCAAAACTAAGCCGATGCTCTTACTATGGGTTCTAGACAAATAATAAACTTACTTAAATACTTTTTTTTTGTAAATACATGTTATGTAAAGTAAGAGAGGAAGGGCATAGCAAATCTTCGCTCTAATTGAGCCGCCCGTCCGAGGAAGGAAATAAAATACCGCAGCCAAATTACCTCCGGGTCGTTTTTCTCGTGGGGGTTTAAGGTTGGGCCGGCATGGAGGTGCCAACTGACAAGTTACTTGCCAGTTACTTGCCCGTTGTCCCCGTGACTTGGGCTTCTCCTTCGCTTTTCATCAGGCGTAGGAAGCCATTATGTCGAGCTACTATAAAAAAAGTAAACAATTCAAACAGACATGTTCATGTACACAAATTTTGTACACACTGATCGAAACTAATTGATGTTCGACTTTTAAATATCAATAATATTATTAATTTATAATGTACATAGGAAATGTACTGATTTTAAAACCTACAGTCCCCAATACAGAAGACCCAATGAAGGCCATTTTTTTATGAATTATTATTTTTTCCACCTTCGTTGTAATAATGCCTTTCAACAACTTTTGCGGATAAACATTATGCTAATGAAAAAAGTTTTTACAGTGGGTGGGGGGCGGTCCGAAATTTTTCCCTGTACAATACCATTCTCGGTCGCGATGAAAATTGCAAAATGTGGAGAAATAATATAATATTATGTACCTCAACGAAGTATAATCCTACTTATATGCGAAATTTTGTTTGGATGGATGTTTATTGTATAACTAGCGACCTGCCCCGGCTTCGCACGGGTGCAATACTAAGTATTATGCATATATTATACACACGGGGGGTTAGGGTTGGGCCGGCATGGCGGTGGCAACTGACAGGTAACTGACCAGTAACTTGCCCGTTGTCACAGCGACTTGGGCTTCACGTTCGCTTTCTGTCAGGCGTAGGGAAGCCATTATGTCGAGCTACTATAAAAGAAAAAAAAACAAATCACGAAGGCAAAACCGCGGGCTGCACCTAGTATACACTAATTCAAAATAATTCAAAATGCTATAAATATATTATTCTAAAACATGTACCAATGTACCAATTTCCTACCATAGTAGCAATCAATAGTTTTATAACGAAGTTTACTAAAACTTGTAAAGCACACATGGACTGCAAGGTTTCGTTGAACTGAACCTCCCCCCCCCCCCCCTGGGGTGGTCCCCCCTTTTATTTGATAGATAACACGTGAAGGGGTGATTGTCATACCTTACTTTTCTAATTGCTTGTATGTCTGTGTAGTATAAATTGTGTTAGCAATTTCTATTGACTGGCAACGAAATTGATGGGTCCGATAACTTGTTTGGCTGTTGACCTCGCTAGACTTGTAATGACGGTGTTGTGGGTTTGATTCCCGATCAAGACTGTTATGGTATATCGAAACTGGATATAAAATCGATTAGATTTTTTGCGCTACATTTTTTCGGTCTCCATATAGTTTAAATATTGTAGGTTCCGCGACCATTCTTCTTCTTCTTCGCGACCATTTTAGTGAAATAAATGTATTTGTCACCGGAAAATAGCAAGAATCGTACGTTGATCAACTTCCTAGGTAGTTGATTTACTTTCGGAATATAACAAACGGTAGTTGAAATGTATTATTAGGCAGATGCAGTTTTCTTTGAGCAAAATGATTATAGGCCACTCCCTTACATCAATTAAAGGTATTTTCGATAAATATCTGCGGTTTTATTTATTTATTTTATTTATTTAATCTTTATTGCACAGTAAAGTAGTGTACAAAAGGCGGACTTAATGCCACATAGGCCTACCCTACTACGTGTGTGTATTCCTTATAATATTACTACAATAATCCTGTATACTTAACTGAAAATTAATGTCGCACATTCCGTATGCGTTTTGACTACTCGTATTATTCGTTAATCCTAAATTATGATTTTCATAAATTAATTGTATTTGTAAGAGCGTAACCGGATAGTCGTATATATTATCAGACTTATTAGGTACGCTTGTATAGCTTATAAAGGTACGCTTTGCCTATTATAATTGTCCAGGTGCATTTGCTTTAACAAACGGATATAAATTTCATTAAGTTTTTATTCACAGTATCCAAGACAAGTAGGTAGTCCTTTTATACGTTTTATAAAATAGATAATGTTCGCGTCATGTTTGTTTACTGAATTTCGCCTCGGGTTTTGCTAGTACTGTTCTATGCACTAAATTCCATTAGTATTAACTAACGGATCCGTTAAGTGCTGATTGGAATGCCCTATCGAGAATTTTATTAATAACGAGCGACCCGCCTGGTATTTCAGATAAACATTTCGTTGGATTACATTATTGGCGTTTTAGTAAGGAACCCCAATCTATTCTAGCAATAAACAAATAGCCTATGTTACTCAGGCCGAATGTAGCTTTCCAATGGTGAAAGAATTTTTGAAATCGGCACAGTAGTTTTGAGTTTATTAATTACAAACAAACACACACACACAAAAATACAAATCTTTCCTCTTCATAACATAGGTGTAGACTAGCTGCAGCCCGCAGCTGTGCCTGCGTCAGAATATTTTTATATGTATATCCATAGCCAATTATGGTAATCTAATGTATGAGCTATATTTTCGTTCAAATCCGTTCAGTAGCTTTTTTGCGTTAAGAATAATAAACGTTGATCTATCTATCTTAAGAGCAATGGAAAGGGCTATGTTTGGTATCGGTATAAGATAGGGTACGAAACGAGCATGTATGTACGTCAGAGGACAAAAGTTACTGACATAGCCCGAAGGATTAGCACGCTGGCTGAAATGGCAGTGGGCCGGTAGGTGGAGCAGACGAATCTTGGAGTGGACACCGCGTTTAGGCAAACGTAGTGTAGGACGCCCCGCAACCCGCTGGGCGGATGACCTTAGAAGAACTGCTGGCAGTTGCTTAAAGGAGGCCTACGTTCAGCAGTGGACGGACCAAGGCTTTTGATAGATTGACTGATCTATCGAAACAAAAGTTTGAATTTATAATTCGACAACCAGTTCGGTAACGATGTCTCTGACGCAGGGTACGCGAGTACGATCCTCGCACAAAACAAGCGTCTTACGAACTTTACGCAATTGGAGGTTTTCTATTCTATTCTATACTATTCATACGAATATTTTGCGCACCGCTTACCCCATAGGCCTTACGGTGAAGCGGCGCGCAGGGATCGTCAACCCGGCGAAAGCGACCGGGCTGTTATTAACGCTTATAATTGCCTATGCTAAATGGCCCAACCGCGACCAATTGCTCAAGCTTGACTTTCCAAGCGGATGGGTAGGGCAATGTTTTCCATGGGTTTCTAATTAGATTTATTTATAACTGGCTGGTGGCAGTAGCTTCTTTCTCCGGAATTTGGGCCTGGTCCTTGACAGCCGCCTGAACTTCGAAAGTCATATTGCTGAATGCTCACGTACTTGTTTCTATAGGCTCAAACTACTATACAACATTAGGCCTTACATAGGGGAAACACTGAGAAAAGCACTGTGCGAGTCACTGGTGCTGTCCAAATTGAACTACTGCGACACCGTTTACGGACCATGCATACTGGCTAGATCAGCCAAAATTATACAACGAGTGCAGAATGCATGTGCACGTTATTGTTTTCAAATCCCCCCAAGGTCGCATGTCACACCTTTTTTGAACTCGTCAAAAATTATAAAAATGGAGGCACGTAGACGTATGCATCTGGCTACCCTGTTGTTCGGTACATTTTTGTCAGGGAAACCCAGATACCTTCTTGAGAAACTAACATGGGCTAAAGATAAGTGTAAGTACCCCAAAAGAAAGTGCACCCCTACATTTTTGACAATCAAACACCGGACTATGGCTTTTCGTGGCTCGTTCAGATACGCCGCCTCTCGTTGCTGGAACGATCTGCCTCCTCCAATGCGTGACCTGCAAACAATCGGCACATTTAAGAATAAACTCAAGGAATATCTCTTATTCACACAAATAAATGTATCTTGCTTACCCTCTGGTTATTCACATCGTGCTGCAAGGACAGCGGCATACACTCCTGCGCAGCGTTGAGGCTATCGTATTGTGACTTTTAGCCCCCGGGCTGCTATAGTACTTCCTTCATATCAACTAATCTGGTGCTGAGGTGTCTGCCTGCATGCTAAATACGTGGCAAGCACGAGGCACGGACATATTGAATTGTATCCGTGGCAAAAAGTCTTGTTATGTCCGACAGTCAGTGACAAGTCCTTGACATTGACTTTTTATACTTTTTTTTCTTTTACTTGGACTAGTTTGCGTTTAGAAAACTAAACGTATACAGCCACAGTGTTTACCTGATTGGTTTTTTTAATATATATATATATTTTTTTTTTTTTTTTTTTTTTTAAAGCATGTAAAATTATTGTGTTAGGTATTCGTTTTTGTAGGTATGTGTTGCATTAAAGTATATGTATCTTATTATATTATGTACTTATAAATCCGCGACATAATCTCGCTCACCTTAGGTTCCACCAGAACACCAGCGTAGTTATGGTGTTGATGTCACCATAACTGCACAGAGCTGAGGTTGGAACCTGATTGGCTTCACACATATTATTTGTAAATGTTTTTCTACCTTTAAGTTTTCCTGTTTTGCTGTCTTTATTTGTTCACTATCGTTTGATTGTTTATTTTTTTTTTTTGTATGTTGTGTGTTATATGTAAATGGTTTTGCCAATAAAACTTTTTTCTTTCTTTCTTTCTTTCTTTCTTCTTTAACGGGTATTTTTTCTATAGTAGAAGCCCAGGATCGATCATAGTGGCGAACATTGGGAGAGGCGTATGTCCAGCAGTGGACTGATAGGCTGATGATGATGATGATCCCAGTATAGCGGCCAGTAAGCTGCTGTGATACTATAAAAAATTATAGATACAGTAGTAGCTGAATGGAGCGAAAGAGACTCAAGTAACCAAACCAATCACATTTTTAATGTTTTGGAATGGTTTGTCCTTTAATTTTAATTTTGGAGGCTTTCTCAAATAACGTTGGCTTAAAAATGCAATTCTGTCTTTCTAACCAATTGATTATGTTGCCCAAGACATGCCACGCTGGGCCACTCACTGCCATCTAGCCCCAAACTAAGCCGAAGCTTGTACTGATGTCTAGCATCTGATATAAATAAATAATAAATAAATAGAATCATTTATTAACATAATACTCATGAACACAGATGTTTGTGCTGTACGGGAATCAAACCTACTACCTTGGCTCTTTAGCAGAGGTCATTACCAAATGAGCAATCGAGTCAGTCAATATATCTAGCGCCTTTCATTAAATTAGCACTTTTTTTGTATATGGACTCTATCACGAGTGTAAAGTTAACGCGGATAATTCGCCAATGTCGAGTGTATAGAGAGACATGTCAAAACGCAGTTGGCCGGTAAACTGGGGTTATACATTCCTGCCTTGATGCTGGTACTTGATACTGATAGGAAGAATACATACATATAAATAAAGATAAATTAAAATAATAAATAAATAAATAAATAACCCAAGACATGCCACGCTGGGCCACACAGCGCCACCTAGCCCCAAACTAAGCCGAAGCTTGTACTATGGGTACTAGACAACTGATAAACTTACTTAGATACTTTTTTTTTGTAAATAAATACATATTATACATAGAAAACACCCAGACCAATACAAACAGACATGTTCATGAACACAAATGTTTGTACTGTGCGGGAATCGAACCCACGACCCTTGGCTCAGAGGGCAGAGGTCACTACCAAATGAGCCAACGAGCCTGTCAAAAAAATTAATATAATTACATTAGCACTCACTTGTCCGAATTTCGTATTGTTATGAAATTTGACGTATTACTATGTGCGTCACTAAAATTTACCGAGAGTGTTAACAATTAATTTAAGATGGATGTGTCATCGTATTATCATATGTTTAGATGAATATTTATGTGCTAATTTTAATGCTAGCTAAGTAGCTTCTAGCTTTGACGGTTTGTAAACAAGTGTTTTTTTTTTAAACCTAAACGAACAAAGATTATTTTGTTTTTATTTATTTAATTATTGCAGATGTAACATACATGCATTTTGTATGTAATGCATTTGCATGTAACGTACATGTGTATTTTGAGTTTGACTTTGAAAAATGACTGTCCTTTTTTATAGTAGCTCGACATAATAGCTTCCCTACGCCTGATGTAAAACGAAAGATAAGTCCAAGTCGCTGTGATAACGGCCAAGTAACGGTCAGTTACCTGTCAGTTGCCACCGCCATGCCGGCCCAAAACTAGCCCCGCACGAGCTCCGGAGACCCTAATCACCTGCAGAAACACGTCCAGGAGGTCATTGGGCTGCGGTATTCTATAGGGTGGAGGTTCTTCCCCGGACGGGCGGCTCAATTCGAGCGAAGATTCGATATGGCCTACCTCTCTTTCCTTGTTCGGTCTCTCCGTTATTATGAGTTGTAATGATGATGACCTTTTGGTTTTGAGCGATAAAATGATGTATCAACAAGTATTTGTCACTTATCCAGTACTTGTCACAGCACTACTCAATTGAATTGAGTAATTTGATTTTATATAACTTTGTCGCTACTACGCCCCACATGAAATTAGTCTCGTCCTATTTTGTATATTAAACTAATCGCATTCGAATGGAACTTCGTAGACACAATATGCAATTTGATATCTGCTCTTATTTGTCAGTACTGTGTCAAATTAGTAGTGGAGTTGATACGGCAGAAGATTTAATGTTGGATATTTTTTTAAAGTGTCTATTTACGGACTTTCGAGAAATGTCGCTTTTGGTTCGTGAATGTACGTTTCGTGTACACCACACATCAGAGTAACCATATCAGGTTAATTTCCAAAATAACTTTGAACCTTAGTTCTTTGGTAAAAAAAGACATATAAACACTTTTGTCTAGATATGTCTTTTTTTATGCAAGAGGCGGCAGACGAGCAAAGGTGATGCCTGATGGTAAGCAGTCGACAACCCGAAACTCATATCGAGTTCTGGGGTCGCTGCCGGCCTTTTAAATAGGAGTAGGTACGTTCGTTTGTTGAAGGCTCCCAAGTCGTAGCTGTTCGGAAAGACTGTGGCAGAAAGTTGGTTCTACAAAAGCGATGCGCGAGGCTAGTTGTATGTTGTAACTCATTTTACGCTGCCCGTTTTGTGTTATTCGCTAAGTGGTTTTGTATGACACCCACGGGGTGAGATGGAGTGGTTCTGGTACTAATACGGAATCCACAAGGACGTATCGAAGGGAATATCAGGAAAAGAAGGGGGGCAGCGTTTACCTGGGTACAAATAAAAGCGATTGCGGTCACCAAACCTGTTGTCAAACGTGGCAACTAAGGCAAGTCCCCTCCCCAGATGACATGTCATTGGGGGAGGTCTATGTCTAGCAGTGGACTTCACACAACCTTACAATTCCTTCACGAGTGTGCTACGAGGTTTTCCACCAATGTTATCCTTCAGTTTACGTAAGAGCGTGCAATACATACATACTCGTAAACATAAGAATTTCAATTTTGAAAACACATAGCTACGTGGCGGGATTCGAAGTGCCACCTTCCATGGAAGTCCAATGCCCTAACCACTCACCCACACACTCCGTATTAATGGATTAAATTCAACCATTAAACAGCCGAGGCCGTCAATAATACAACGGCAAATATTACAGCAAATAAGTTATCTAAAACTGTTTGTGTTCAGCTACTGTTTAGTTTACTTGCCTCTGCGCATATCTGTAGGCTAATATTTAATTTCAGCCACTATTATGATATTACGGGCTTACGAGCGGATTACAATTAAGATACCCGGGATTCTAGTTGCGTTCCTTGGGGCTCGTTTAAGCGGACGTGGGGCGTCGTGTGTCCAGGGTTAGACCTGTTGGAGGCCCAGGGCATATAAGAATAATGACTGACAGAACACTATTTTGTCTGATCTGTCAAACTTGGGACTTTGTAGTCCGATTGGGCCCCCTCATATCTATATGAGGGGGCCCAATCGAATATCTATATGAAGGAGCTCCAAGCTAACCTCACCTGCCTGTGGTGCATCCTGCCGAATAATAAACGAGGCGCGTTTTCTGATATTACCTTAGTCGTTCTCTACGGCACCTTCTTAATGAGATGGGATGATTCTAAATCTGGCAACCACACGCACCGGGAAATATGACGTAGGTACATTGTGAGTACCCATTAATCAATCAAAAATGCATAAGCTATGCGATCATTTCTATCGATTACCAATCGATCGCTCGGTCTGGTGACAACCTAACAGTTCCGCGATCGGATATTCAATACACTGTTCCGTTTCGCATCGGGCGGCGAATAGATGAGAGGCAACTTGAGCAAGGCTAAAGCTTATTTTCCACCAGAGAATCGAGGCGAGACGAGACGAAGCGAGAATTGAAATTGTCGCTCTGACCGTTTACCACCAAAAATTGCTCGCTATCGCTAGGTTTTTTTTTGATAGGAAGCGAGAGAGTGGGCTTCTCTCTCGCTTCCTATCAAGTCGCTGCGACAACGGGCAGGTAACCGACCAGTCACCTGTCAGTTGCCACTGCCATGCCGGCCCATGAGATGCTTCTTCACGCCCCGTTAAAAGGATCCAATATCGAAAGCAGAAGGAAACACATGTACTTGCAATGAATTATTAAAGGTATTAAAGTCTTGCCGCTAAGAGAATGGGTTTTTGACAGGTCGTGACCAAATAGAGTATAGTAACAATGAACAAGACTGTTGCAAAGTTAATTTATACTTTATATGAGCAATACGGTTAATTTTTACATAAACAAATATTTCAATTTACGCCTTGCCTCGCATCGTCAATCCACAATATTTTCCACAAAATGCGTTTGCTTTCTTTTTTGAAGATTTTCTCGATTTCAGCGAGATAGGTGCAAAATAATGTATTGGGCAGAATGATTTAAAGTAATTTTTGCTTAAGAAGGTCAAAAATCGTGACTTTTCAATCAATCATAACTTTTACTGACAGCATATTTTTCGTTGCGGTTTGGTTATAATGAATCACTATTTAGTAGACTATTTTATTACATAGGACATTTGGACCCAGCTCTATAAATTTTTGGCTATTCTCCTTTCAATTCTCGTCTCGCCTCGCCCCTCTATTGGAGAATCACCTTAATAGTTGGACCAGTTAGTAATGGCTAATGTCCTGTTCATTTTACTGTGTGAAATTTAAATCGAACAGCTAATTTACACGAGTGAATCACAGTCTCCCTTTTGCTATTGCAATGTTTTGAACTTTTTAATGAGTTGCGGTTGAAATGTAGATGTGAGTTGGAGTGCTTGTTTGTCATCGTAACGTCGTTAGATTCCGTTTGCTTTGGTGATTTCGTAGTTTAAGGTTCCGAACGAACAAGCTTATCGAAGCTTCTGATATTCCCTCAGTCGTCTTCTACGGCACCCGCGGGTGAGATGAGGTGGTCTTATACTAAATCCGAACCGACCTAATTCAGTAGGTACTTTTTTTATAGTAGCTCGACATAAAGGCTTCCCTACGCCTAATGCCGGGGCCACAAATTGGAGGTATTTGCACCAACACAACGTTTTGCGTCCAATCCACCAATGTGTGTATCGGTACTTTGACACAACGAAGACATTAAGCGCCTTAGTATTGGGCATTGGACAGTGATTGGACGCAAAGTTGAATCCAATGTGTGGCTCCGGCATAATAAGAAAAGCCCAAATTGCAATGGGTACAAACATTCATGCGATGAATATGTTGTTCTGTGTTAAATAATACGAGTATTGTATTTGAGTATTATATTTGTTGATTCCGATTTTTATAACACATGTGCTTATACCAATTTGGGATCGGGTTAATGTAGGTATGTCATATTTCCTGGTTATTTATAAAAAAAAATGTCAATTAAGATAACGAAAAGCTGAGATCCGAGCCATCCTTTTAGTAAGCGAGTAGGTATTCGTATATAAGCAGTATGCAATTTTAATAACATCTTATTGTTTTTAACTTTCTTGAACAAAATGGATCCCATTTCTTTCCGTATTTAGTGTTTTACCGGGAAATAATCGCATTTACTTGTCAATATTTCATCGGATCATCTGAATTATTTTTTGTGGTTCCCTTGGTGAATTTTAGATGTTTTGAAAGGACCATTGACACTTATACCCCAACAAGGTTATGCACAATTTAGTAAACGTATATATTAAGGATCATTTAAGTAAAAAAACATGTTATTAAACATAGTTTTTAACATGATTTATTACTATGGGCGAATTTAAAACAATGTTCTAGTGTAGAACTTTTGCACAAATATACATGACAAATATAGTATGACATGTTGCATAATCTGGATGCACCTTTAGCTACCTACTGTGTTGCAATGTACAATGAGCATACATCGACCAGCCCTTGTTTTGACAATTTCTGTAAAAAAAATCCAAAAGACATTTCTATTATTAGTATAATTTTTCATTTAATTATGACTGAATTGTCTCTTATTAATAACAAATTAACAACCATTGTACCTACCTGAGTCACTACCAAGTCCTGTCTCCCCTTATAAAACTTTACGGAACCATCGCGTCTAAACCCTCAGCACCCTTAGCCGTTCGGAATAATACTGAAATCATTCCCATATCAATATTTTGCGTAAATCTCAAGATTAAATAACCAGAAGTATCGGGCTTATAATTAAAATGTACCTTATGAATATTTTTTGCATTAGCCGTGTCAACATTTTAAGTATTTTAGCGTCAAAATTTACATGCGTGTCGTGTAGGGTGGACGTGTGTCTCAAATGTTTGAGGACAGGGTCTTGAAATCCTTCTCTGAAGCTTAATATAATACCGCAGTTAACTTCGGTGTAAAACGTTATCATCAATGCTACTGCTGGTCCTGTAATAAATCCGGAGTCACACGGACAATAGTTTTGATTTTTTATTTTCATTAGACTGCCTTGGTGGGTCAATTGGTGCCTGTCTTCTATGGGTCGTGGGGTCGTGGGGTCGATCCCCACCCGGGACAAACATTCTTGTGATGAACACTTGTGTTTATTACGTGTCTGAGTGTTAATTGTATTAATTATTTATTTGTGTCACCTTAGTTGGTCTGATACCCATAACACAAGCTTAAACTATTTACTTTGGAATCGGGGCAGTATATGTGATGTTGTCTGATATTTATTTATTATTTTAATATTTATTTATTAAGGTAGAACGGTCTAACCTTTGCTCCGACAAGTCGTCACACGTCTTAACATACACAGTTTTGTAACAAAACAAGTTTGTTCCGTCCTGTCCGGTTCCGTGGCCCGTGGCCGCCCTAGCGAGGAAGGAGCGCGGTTTCGTCATTTTGTTAAGTGACTGCTGACAGCTGCTATAACTGGACGTTAATGTGTTAAGGCGCCGATCTGTGACCGTGTCCCGCGTGGAAAAGAACACGTTAAGAGTTACATGCTTTTTGTTGCCATGGATTTAAATGTAGGTTTTATATTTCGTAAAGTGCATTTGGCCTCTACCGTCATAGTGCAAACGGCTGAGCTATGGAACTTTTTGCCGAGCTCCCTGAGAGATATACTCTTCCGATGTTCAAGGCGTGAGTGTACCGGTTTTTGCTGGGTTAGCGCGTTTCGTCGTCGACTGCGATATCGCATACCATCAGCATTTAGAGTAAAAAAAAAACGATAGACCGCAGGCGATACGTTATTTGTATGTAATTTTCTTATGACATAGGCAAAAGGCCCTAAAGCTGTGATCACTTCAGCCCATAGAAACCGCAACACCAGACTAGTAAGAGGTGCGTTGCCGGTCTTTGGGAAATTGGTAGGCTCGCTTGTCCCTAAGTTGTATCCATTCAGTAAAGTCGGAGCTGGGAAGCTGATTCCAACGAACCGTTGCACGAGGCAGGAAAATGCGCGCATAACGTACCGTTGAAGATTTCCAACTATCGAGATGATAAGGATGGAATCCTAAATTGTACTATGTACATCCTTGCTGCCTTTGTTATAAATATACTCAAAAATGACGCAATTAGTGGACCACACCCCTTATCAATTTTAGAGGCGTTAAATTTATTCTATTACCTATCTAGTGTACATTGGACGATGTTTGAAGTTTGATATCTTGCAGAGATAATTTAATCTTTTTATTATAGCATATATGAGCTGGGATTAAATAATTCTCTTTTTCGGAATGTGCGATTTTAGCTAAATGAAAATTAGATAACTTTTTGAACATCACGAATTTGTATGATCTCTACGTAAAATTCTTCCATTCATTCAAAAATATTATACCTACCTTGCTTTAATTTGCATTAATAACATCTTTTTTTATGAAACCAATTACAAAAACGCTATATTTTGCATAGTTATCAAAAAAATAAAACTTACGTTTTAAGATGATTGTGACATCACTTAGCTATGTTGAAGCATTTTCGGAGTAGCCATTGTGATTTTGAAATTGAGTCTGATGCTAACTAACTAATTATATCGCTAGTATTTCTATAATGAAGTAGTTAAAAATAAAATATTGTCAAATGGCCTATTTAACAAAATAAATTTCTTCCTACGCGATTTCGGTTTTATATTTTTAATCAGTTCAGTAGCTGTGTTCGCCTTAACAGATCACAAAGCGCGCCGGCCACGTGCGTCGAGCGACTCTAGATCGCATCTAAATAGCTTCACGCTTGTACCGAGGTGTGTGGCCCTTGTACTATGTCCGCTGGACTACACGCAGGCCAAAGGCCATGTTAAGGTCACAGTACGTATCAACTCGGAAAGGGATCGTCTTCGCCTCCTGTCTCCGGGGGTGAACCGTTACGTTACGATTTGGATAAGTGCGCTTTTCTGTAGTCCATAGCAGTAAACTATGGAACGCTTTGCCGGGCTCCTTGGTTAGATATAAACTTCAGACGTTCAAGGCGAGAGTGAACCGGTTTTTGCTGGGTGAGCGCGTTCCATCGTAGACTACGATATCCATTTACCATCAGGCGAATCGCAGTCAAGCGCAAACTCATATTGAATAATAAAAAAAAACCATGAAACCACACTGCCCCCAAAATGAGTCATTTTAAGCTATTTTTCTGTATTCAGGAATTCATAAGCTAAGCTTTCCTAAATTGGTGTTCTAGGATACGCATCTTTGTCATTATCTGGTAAGTATTCATAGTACGTAGGGGAGCGGGATGTAAGGGACCTATCACCCTTTTGCTCCAAGCCATCCTCACCTGCCCGTGGTGCATCCTGCCGAACAACAAACGAGGCTCTGACAAACCGACTGGTGGCGGTATAACCATCACGATAGAAGGCGTAGCTAGATATCACAGACCGAAGACGGGCAGCAGCGTCACCGGAGCAAAGAAGCTACGCCCTGCGATCGCCAACCCGCCTGCCCAGCGTGGCGATTATGGTTATATCCTCCAGATGTTTGCCCTAAGTGGCGAACAACTTGAGAGGCCTGTCCAGCAGTGGACTGCAATAGACTGATGACGATGATGATGATTCATAGTACAAGGAAAACCTAACTTTTACATCTGTTGGTTGGCTGTCAATTGCCCGGCGCATTTTAACCCCGTTATTTTTCGTTTACTGAAACACATTGTATTCAATTCGAATTCGAAAGTCACAGATTATCCTCTACTATTTCATGACCTCGTTCGTATATTTTGTAAATAATTACTTTGTAAAGCCAGTGTTGCCAGTTTATACAGCAAATTGCTCAAAGTACAAAGTGCCGATGGTGTTGATAGCAGTCGGTGAGTCACACACCACACCCATTGATTTATGGGGTTGCGCTACGGACTACAAACAGGGCTACCATAAGAATAGATCCTTTGAAATCAATGAAATAATATCTAGTTAATATGATGATCGCGTCTTATTTTCAAAGAATCACTGTTATCCACTTTTTATATACTTACTGGCCGAATACCCAGCATTAGCTGGGTATTCGGCCAGTAAGTATCTAGTGGCAACAGATTTTGAAGTCAAATCTTTTTTTTTATTGCTGTTAGTAGTGTTGGTGGCAGATGGGCAAGCAGCTTGTCTAATGGTAAACAATAACCTATGCCCATGGATATCAGCAGGGGCAAAGCCATGCCGCTGCCTACCGTGAGGAAAGAGCTCCCTTTGGCCCTCGTTTAAAGAAGGACATGTCAGAACAACAAAACACACCCTGTGAGGTTGGTTTAAGGTGAAAACAAATTGTTCTTGTCGGAAGCGTTTATTATCTGTTTCCGTTCCAACCTTTTCTTTCAGTTCAGATAACATTTTTTTTTAAATCTGATTATAATGACTTGTCAATTAATTTTAAATTTGCAGTTTTTGACAGAATACTTTGGTATGTTGATAGCACATTAAATCAGACATTGGTCGGGACCTCTTGAAGCGTCTTTGTTATACTTCATTTTTTTTAGCATAAGAAAGCACACACGATTTGATTTTTATATAAATGTTTGTGATACCTTATCAGGTTTAGGTAAATGTCAGGAGAAAATATCATGCCGAAAATGCAAAACTCAAAGAAGTTGCAAACATTAAATAGAACGTTTATTAGTTTGACACTTGGTTTAAATAAGAAAAAAAGGTTTCTTACTGCTGGGTCATTGTAACATAATTTCTAATGCTAAAAACATCATCATCATCATCAGCCTATTGTAGTCCACTGCTGGACATAGGCCTCACCATCTGTCCGCCACTTAGAGCAAACATCTGGAGGACCCATAATCGCCACGCTGGGCAGGCGTGTTGGCGATCGCAGGGCGTAGCTCTCGCTCCGGCGACGCATAGTATAGTGCATATGTAGTGCATAGTGAACATAGAGTATAGGTTTTCCGATTTTTGATGATGGCTGATGACGATTTGAAAAGAAAACATATGTATTCAACGCGTAACATAGTAAACAGTAATGCTTAAGCAAATCACAGCTATAAAAACAAAAATCGTCCCGGCGGCTCTTAACTGACGTAATCGAGGGAAATTACGCACCATACGATGATTTTATGTCTAAATTTTATTAGCAATTGCATACATCTCTTTCACTCGCCATACGTTAAAGGGGGACAGAAACACAAATTTTTGGCGACTTGTATCCTGCGTATGCATTTCATATTGCCGACACACCTGGCGTCTCGCGTATTTTTTATAATATACAATAAATTTGAGATATTTTTACCTTTCGTAAGGAATAACTCTTATGCTGACGTGTGAGATTGTGTTTTGAAGTTATTTTATATCGCAAGGTTGAGATACAGGATATGTATTGACAGGCTCGGTGGCTCATTTGGTAGTGCCCTCTGCCTTCTGAGCCAAGGGTTGTGGGTTCGATCCCCGCACAGTACAAACATTTGTGTGCATGAACATGTCTGTTTGTATTGGTCTGGGTGTTTTCTATGTATAATATGTATTTATTTACAAAAAAAATGTATGTAAGTAAGTTTATCAGTTGTCTAGTACCCATAGTACAAGCTTCGGCTTACTTTGGGGTTAGGTGGCGCTGAGTGGCCCAGCGTGGCATGTCTTGGGTTATTTATTATTTATTTATTTATTTTGCAAGAACTGTATCCATGCGGTGACGGATAAAGAACACATCTCTTCCCATGGGTGTCGTAAGAGTCTTAAGTCTACTAAGGGACCAACAAATACACTTGTTTGTTCTTACACCTACGGACATCACGTCAGATAGAATATCAGTAGCTTCTCGCTTTGACGCTGCTGCCCGTCGTTGGCCTGTGGCATTTAGCTACGCCTTCAATCGTGATTCCGCCACCAGTCTCAGTCAAGTTGCCAGGGCCGCGTTTGTTATTTGGTAGGATGCACCACGGCAGGTGAGGTAAAAGACGATATCTCGCTCACCATCAGTTGTACATCACTACGTATACATAGTATAAAACAAAGTGGCTTTTGTTGTCTGTCTGTCCCTAAGTACGCCTTTATCTTTAAAAGTACGCAACAAATTGTGATGCGGATTTTTTAAATAGATAGAGGGATTCAAGAGGAAGCTTGATGTGTATAATATAAGCATATGTATTTAGTATTGCATCCGTGCGGAGCCGGGGCGGGTAGCTAGTACAAATATAAATAGGATTCATCACCCAAAACTTTGTTGAACCCGAACCTCACGTATTAGCGCAATTCCCCGCCACCGTTCTGACCTTTCCGATTAATAACAAAAATAGCGACGGAATTCCAAGTGCAAAAAAGGATCGAATTAAAAAAAAGCAAGCGCACAAAGTTGTAATCAGACGGTTCGCATTAACGTATAGTAAACACGGCAATTCCAATAACACATTCGACATTAATACTTATTTACAATGTAATTAAGGGCTCGAGTTGCTTCCACGACCTTTCGCCCGACAAGTTTATAATATAAACATCACCGAACCGCTTCTCTGCGAATAATTGAAGGAAACGCAGCCAATTACATATTATTTATAATATTATAATTGCGTCCCGTGTGTAATTGCACAAATTGTATTCGAGATGTCGCGGCGTGTAGGGTTGGTAGGCGCGTCCCGATGTGATCTGCTACGGGACACGGGTGTACATTTTTTTTTATGCTAGAGTTGGCAGACGATTAAATGTGATGCCTGATGGTGAGCAGGCAACACCGCCCATGGACACCCGCAACTCAGATTAAGTTCTGGGATCGCTGCCGGCCTTTTTAATAGGAGTACGCTCGTTTCTTGAAGACCCCCAAGTCGTAGCTGGTCGGAAAGACTGACGCAGAGATTTGGTTCCATAAAACCGATGCGCGAGGAAAGAGATAATATAAAAATCACTGCATAGTATAAAACAAAGTAGCTTTTCGTGTCTGTCTGTCCCGATGTATCTTTAAAATTACGTAACGGATTTTGATGCGGTTTTTTTTTCTGTGGAAATACGACCCTAGGAAATCGATAGAGAAAAAGCAAGTTTCATATCCTAGTTTCTTTACCAATAATAACCCAAGACATCCTACGCGCCACACAGGATTATCTAGTCCCAAGATAAGACAAAACTTGTACTACAGCCACTTATAGACAACTGATTAACTTACTTAGATTTTTTAAGCAAGAGGCGGCAGACAAGCAATAGGCTTGTTGTCATAAAAAAATAATTAATCCGTCTTCTAGATTATTTAAAAATAAAAGATACGTATTTTTCCATTTGTAAATTAGACCAAAGATTACAAAGATATAGTCCGTTAAAATAAATTGTAGCGTGATGAAAAGTATATACTATAACCTGCCCAGGAGTATGAAGAATAATCGTACCAAGTTTCCTTAAAATCCGTCCAGGAGTTTTTTTTCTATAACGAACATACAGACAGACAAAAATTTTACTGATTGCATTTTTGGCTTCAGTATCGATCACTAATCACCCCCTGATAGTTATTTTGAAAAAATATTTCATGTACAGAATTGACCTTTCTACAGATTTATTATAAGTATAGATTACCATTCGCATATTTCCGTCCCACTTTTTTTATCATGCCACGAAATTGGCAGCCCTACAGCACTCACCATGGTTGGACAGTCAAATTGCTTTTGCATATCTACAAAATCAGATAATAAGATATTGGAAATATTTAGCGTACATTTTAAATTACCGTTGGTCTGTGGAGACGCGATGTAAGGAGGTGTAATGCCTTTATTAATTCACTATGTTACTCGACTTGTTTAATGATAGGTTGCATTTGAATAGTGTTGATTATTACAACCCCCTAAGGGATAGGAATGCCGCTGATACGAAGGGAGAATCGAGTTTAGCGTTTGAACCATTTGCTTTCTGTGAATAATATGCGGATATTATAATACGGATACGGGATGCGGGATTCTTAGGGTGTTATCAGACCAATCGGTCGATGGGAATTCAATCGGTCGAAGTCGATCGATGGCAGAATCAATCGGTCGAAATAGATCAATAATGAAGAATATTGATTGATGTCAACCAATTGGTTATTCTACCGGGCGATGTCATCGATCGTCATCGATCGACGATTGATCGATTGGACAGGTAAAATCCTTAGATGCTCTTTTAGACATTATAATATATGCCTCATTGCACAAAATAAAGACAAGGACAATAACATTACAGTCATTATGTAGTACAATTTAGGCGATCTAATTGCTAGAAGCGATTTCTGCCAGACAACCTCCTGGTAGAGGAAATTAATTTATCATTGCGTAACAATGATAAATTAATTTCCTTATTTCTGGACTATCGGATCATGTTCATTGGTATTTGTCTAATTGTATTTTTATGGTGTTAAATTTGATAATTATATTTTTGTAACTCGATCACATTTATTATTTAAGTAGCATTAACATAATTGTACTATAGTCCATGAACAAATAATCCTTTTAACATAGCAAATAGGGCTGCATTCATCCGTACGGGGTCACAAAAGTTCAAACATTCACGGTCGAACCATACGGACTACAACAAACATACAGAAAGACTAGCATTATTAACCTCTCTCGAAGTAGGTTAAAAGAAACTCAAGTTTTAATAAGAAAAACCAACAATATACAATAGAATCTGTGGAAAATATTTGTTATGGCGATGATGTGGACTCGGGGGACGGGGTTGGGTGAGAGCGGATTTAGGAGCGGAGCGGTTTTGCTTTTTATTGCATAGACAAATCATAATTATGAGTAAAATAAATTTGAACCCTTTCGATAGATCAAATAAAGGCATTTTTAAAGTTATCTACATCTTTAAAGTACCTACATACAGCTTTATCCCGTGTGTCCAAGTTTTTAATAATTTGTATTTTTTTATATGATTAATTAAAAATGTAGGTAATATTTTTAAAGTGTCTTTATATTGAAAGTATAACTTAATTACAGGCTTTAGCATTAAGGTTAAAAATATTATTAAATTTGCAGTTTACATCGTTTTTAAAAGCCGACCATTTAATATCATCATCATCATTTAGTAAATGTCACACATATAGTAGGTACAACCCATTGCTTAACAATAATAGAAAAACCTCCTAAAAGGGTGGTGCCTTTTAGCTCGATCAACAGTTTTCCAGTTGATGCCAACCTCCCTGCGCAGATAGTAGCTCAATTTTATTAGCCGAATATCTGTGAAAACCTTCCATTCTTCCGCAGTCCAGTGATGATGTTCGATCGATTGCCAACCACCCTGCCCAGGGTGGCGATTATGGGTAAAACCTCCGGATGTCTGTTCAAAGCCTATGTCGAGCACGGATGATCATGATTGTGACTGTTTCAACCAACCGCCTGTTCAATCCCTTTGTCGATCAACGCTCTCGATCAAACCGCGTCTCGCAATGATTCAAATTATCTGTAGGAGAGGAATATGTCCAGCAGTGGACGTTTACTGATGATAATGATGATAGAATACGGATTAATACTAAACTTTCCTTCAAAAAACTGCCTATTCATTTCGTTTGTCGTTCACCGCTCTCAGTCAAACCCCGTCTCGCAATGATTCACGGCTCGAAACGGTCCGTACGTGTGTAATGTGCGTTAATTTCATCTGAAAATAACACATATTCTTTGTTTGTTGGAACTTTACGAAATCCGCCCGCGTTTATTAAATGTGTAATTCGGCTTCTGGTATGTTTCCGTGTGTTTTTTTTTAATGTGCACGCCTTTTAATGGCCGTTTTACTTTCTTGTCGTGCGGTCGACAAGTAAATGTACTCGGACATCTTGCATGTAATCATCTGGGATGTAAGGGAGCTGCCACTGTCACCTGCCCGTGGTGCATCCTGCCGAATAACAAACGAGGCGCTGGCAACCGACTGGTGGCGGTATAACCATCACAATTGAAGGCGTAGCTAAATACCACAGACCGATGACGGGCAGCAGCGTCAGCGGAGCGAGAAGCTACGCCCTGCGATCGCTAAACCGCCTGCCCAGTGTGGCGATTTTGGGTATATCCTCCAGATGTTTGTCCTAAGTGGCGAATACCTGGGGAGGCCTATGTCCAGCAGTGGACTGCTGTCGCTCTCGCTGTCGCTCCGATGACGCTGCTGCCCGTCATCGGTCTGTGGTATTTAGCTACGCCTTCAATTGTGACGGTTATACTGCCACCAGTCGGTTGCCAGCGCCTCGTTTGTTATTTGGCAGGATGCACCACGGGCAGGTGAGGTTGGCTTGAACCGAAAAGACGATAGGCCGCTCTCTTACATCCTCTGGAATCCATGGAACCCTAAAAAGGTATCTAAACTGAATGAAAAGTAAAATTACATTATAACTTGACATTTACAATGATTACTGAGTAGCATGTCCGGTGAAACCAATACAATTACTTATAATAATTACATTACTATCGCAAGATTTGATAGTGTTTCTCCTTTGTTAAATAAACAAGTGGAACAATAGTAATTTTATTGGAAACATTTTATTTAACTCGGGCTTTAGCTAACACAATCGTGTTATAAATGAAGATTGTAATATTCTAAGACCGGCTGTGTGTGGGTAAATACGCCGACAGAGTGGAGGATTTCACGCCTAGATTTTAATTCTACCGATGTACTAGGCGCTATAGAAAAACCACTATTTGTTTGTACTCTTTTTAGTAAAAAAATACTAACTTTAATATGGTGACAATGGGACCAACTGCTTGCCATTTTACCACTACCTTTCGAACAAAACAGAATTGCCAAATCGATTCACTTACTGAGAAACAGACTTACTGAGTGGAGACCTCGAACTGGCAGCAGAAAATCGGGCAGACCCAAAGCACGCTGGTCGGACAACATCCAGAGAGGGGCCGGAAAGCGGTGGATAGGAGAAACCAGCAGCAGAAGTAGATGGCGAGGCTTAGGGGAGGCCTATGTTCAGTATTGGACTCAAAAAGGCTGACCATGATGATGATGAAAACCATTCACAATACTCAGAGATAGGTATGTGGTAAAATTATCGAATAAAGAACCTCCTCCTTTCTTTGAAGGCAGTTAAAAGGAAAACACTTTTTATAGAAAATGCGAAAATCAATTTTGAATAGTTCATTTCCCTAATTGACCCGACGGAGGATCGAACCCGTAGCCCTCAGATCGTCCGCGCTTTCCGAATAACGTTTACCATTGTGCATTCAAGTCGTCAAAATGTTTTTATAATTAGTTTCATAAGTTACTTTCTGCTAAAAATAGTACACAAGTTGTCGGCAATATCTTTATCATTTCATCTCCCACGTGGGATCTATACAGTGTCTACATGTTTTTTGTTAACCCGGAAAAATGCTTTTGCATACCCCGTCGTCCGGGGGAGCGACGGGGTATGTGGGACTCACGCCGCCCTCAAAACGGGAGGGCAACACCCTGCCTCAAGATGGAAAGGAGACAGGGAATACCCACTAAAAAACCGGGACCTCCTTTCAGCGCTCCGCGGGTGGTGTCCGGGACCCCAAAGTGCCTGCTCCACGAGCGAGTTTCTACATGTTCCATGTACTATCTAATTGCATTTTTTTTTGTTCCAGGTATGTACTAATATTTCACTATTACACGGCAATTTTTCTGCTAAGGTAAGTGAATAACGACTTTAACTTCGAGCAAGGTCGTCGAGCTCACCTAATTAGAACACCGGCAAAGTAAGACAAACAGATGTATATCTAGTGAGGCTGTGCCTGTATATGTGTACGACTGTACGTACAGACAATAAGCCAGTTGGCTAATTTATATATGTATTTACTAGCTGTGCTCGCGATTTCGTTCGCGTGAAATATAATTTCATCCCCTATTTTTTCCTTTTTAGGGTAGAATTGATCAAAATCGTAATCGTTCTTATTATATTTAGTTTTGATCATTCTTTCTGGTAACCACAACATACCAGGCAAAATCAAACATAAGAAACTACCCTATTGACACCATTTAATACAGTACTAGACAATTATAACTACTACATTTTTTCAATTCTCCCAAAGTACCGTCAGTAGCTCGTTTAAACCCCCCTTACCCCCATTAAACACTCGGAGGGGTCGAAAACACGACAAGACAACATTCCTTAAGTATTGTTTTAACACATGCAATGGGCACATAAAATTTAACGTTCACATACGAATATATTAATTCGTACTTGTTTACCGCGAATTAATTATAAGGCTTAATTGAGCACGCCATAATAAAAATGTGGAACGCTCCAATTCTTAAAATAATATACATAATATTTAGTTGTCCGTCCGTGCGTTATTACAGACATTACGTTGTGAAATAGATATTAAATTGTAAGTCTGGATACACGCGTGCGCTTTTCTATATTAAGCTGTTTTTTCAAAAGACACTATACGAGTATTTCATGTGTCGATCACATAAATGTAATACCTACTTATGTTAATTATTGTAAAAGTAACAAAAATCTGTTAGGTAGCGCCTGTTAAAGAACATGTTAATAAAATACAGTAGATTACGAATAGTTTTGGCTGTAAGTAGTTAAAAAACAACGTTTTTAACATTACATTTATTGTGATGGCAATAGCATAAAAGTGTTGTATTGACGATATGATGTTAAATTCAAACATATTATTGTCTTATTTTTTTTATATACCACTAGGGTGGCAAATGGCTACCGGCCTGCCTGATGGTAAGCCGGTAGCCATTTGCCACCGGCTTACCATTTTTTTTATAAGAAATTAAGCATACGATTCGTCTAGGGAACATCTCGTTGAGTCTTTACCTTGTGAAATTGCTGTAACTATGTTGTCAATTTTCTTATTGTATTTTGCTTTATGTAAGTGTACTCGTATGTGTGCCTATATTTGCAAATTATGAAAATAAAACTATCTTTCTTTTTACGAAATTATATATTTCATTATCACAGTTAGGTACATTACTAAAGTTATTAACGAAATAATAATTATCTGCGATTGTACGCACGTCTTAGTCGTCCGCGTGTTGCCAGCCTTACGCCAGCCCGCACACACGCTCCCTGCGTGGATTGCCAATAAAAATTAAACGATGAGTTACTTAGCTTTACGGTAGATCATGAAACGTAGTAACATTTAGTACAGGGATTACGCATCGTGCGCCCGAGTTGCGTAAACAGTGCACCGATCAATCAGCTTGAGTTTAAGGTACATTGATCATCATCAGACTTTTGCAGTCCACTGCTGGACTGGCTTTAACCATTATCGCCAAGCTGGGGAACCGGGTTAGCGATCACAGGGCTAGTTCATAGCTCCGATGACGCTGCTGCCAGTCACCAGTCTGTGGTATTTAGCTACGCCTTCCATTGTGATGGTTATGCCATCGGTCGGATGCCAGACCCTCGATTGGTTTTCTTCAGGATGCACCACGAGCAGGTCTGGGTGGCTTGAAGTGAAAAGATGATGGTTTGCTCCCTCATTTAAAACGTAATCCTTAATTACATATGCTTGATGTAAATATGTTTTTACTTTTTATGTAATATGCTTAGGTCTGTAGTGAATTAGATTTCTTATCATTACTTCTTTATAATTTTATCTTGAAAGATTAATCATGTTGAAACGAGAAAAACTAGCTGGTGTTTCGTTTAGTAGTGATTATTCGTTTTAAAGCAGTTTTGGAACTTCTTGCGGAATGGGGTTCCAATAACTTGGTTGAGTTCAACGCCAAGAAAACTCAGGTTTGCGCGTTTTCAACAAAAACGTCCTCATTCCCTTCTTGTCCCACTTTCCAGAGCACTCACCTACAACTGCGAGAAAGCTTAAATATGCTTGGCATGGGACTTCGCTGCGATCTGAACCAGAGGGACTACATCGAGAGCTTGATCACTACTGCGTCTAAGAAGCTGGGGATCCTGAACAGAGTGCGTAGGTTCTTTTCGCCGGACGAGTTGTGTCTTTTATATAAGACGCAAGTTCGTTCCTGCGTGGAATATTGCTCGCATCTCTGGGATGGGTCTGCCAAATACCTTCTTGACGCTCTCGACAGAATGCAGCGAAGGGCTATTCGTATTATAGGCGATGAAAAGGTTACCGAGTCCTTAGAACCTCTTCAATTACGAAGAGATGTTGCGTCCTTGAGTGTTTTTTATCGCCTGTACCATGGTGAGTGCTCTGAAGAGTTGTTTTCCCTTGTCCCACTTTCCCTCTTCCGAAACAGAACCACACGTGCTGGCCTACGTTGTCATAGTTTCACCGTGGAAAACATCCCTTCGCGTACGAAAAAGTTCGGCAATTCCTATCTTTGCCGCGTCGTTAAAATGTGGAACTCATTGCCAGGACATGTGTTTCCTCCCTCCTTTGATATGGGATCCTTTAAGCGGGGCGTGAAGAAGCACCTTATGGGCCGGCATGGCGGCGGCAGCTGACAGGTGACCAATCGGTTGCTTGCCCGCTGTCGCAGTGACTTGGGCTTCTCTTTCGCTTTCCATCAGGCGCGGAGAAGCCATTATGCCGTGCTACTATAAAAAAAAAATAAAAAAAAAAGTTTGAATCTCAAACGAGACAAATGTTCATGTTAAATGTTCAAGCAGAATAGGAAAAAGGAATGAAAAAATATTCGAAATTGACAATTTTACAAGCGCTGGAATTATATAAAAAATGTAAAGGGTTTTCCATTATATAATTAATGTAATGGGTTTACCAAAATATCATCTGTATGAAATTGACCCCCATGAGATAACACCATTTAACATAAAAACCTTGTAAACATTACAAATACCACATAATTGACGGTTCTAAGATGATTATACGAATATATTCCGCAATTTATTTTTATACGAATATTTTAATCGTAATGTGTATAACACAAATTGTTACACTGGTACGGCGGACTTTAAACGAGTATATTATTTTAATTAGCCGGCGAGCCTGTGAGATTATTAAGAATTTCTCTCGGTGAATACAATTTTAACCCTGTACATGTTCATTTTGCACACGTAAATGGCGCATTTGAAACATTCTCCACCAACTTTGTATAATTGGCAGGAGTATAAAATGCTTATGTTTATATCAAAAATGGTCAAGGTTTGGGACGCTATATTTTTTGTACATTTTATGAACATGCTCGTAATTATGATTTACAATTATACAGTTATAATAATTCATCGTGATATTTTTCAGTTTAAAACGTGAATTATCGTGGATTCCATTAACTTTTTTGGCTCGCGTTTCTTTCATTTAATGTTAATGATATCACTACTCTGAACTTTTGAATAAGAAAATGTGAATTTATATACTATAGAATAAATTAAATAATCTAAGACATGCCACCCTGGGCCACACATCGCCAACAAGGCCCAAACGTGTTCGTGCACACAAATGTGTGTACTGTTTAGGGATCCAACCCACGACCCTTGGCTCAGAAGGCAGAAATCACTGAGCCATCGGGCCAATCAACGCATCGATCAAGAATCTAGTGGGTCTGTCACCGTTATTTTGAGGTGGGCTGTTTTCCTCCAACAAAACACTCATATGTAAAACTGAATGAACCATCGGTCTTTACGAATGCGCCGTCGCCAGTAGCGGGAGGCCTAACGTCGTGAAATATAACTACCAGTTTCCTCTTTAAGTTATTTTGTCCGTCTGTTTGTCGTCAATTATTGACTTTAATAAGTCTTTGACAATTCACGGTACCCACCGCGCGGTTGTACAAATTGTAGATATCCAGGTACAGGCGATGGCACAAGTCCACTGTACGTTTAATATTACATATATTCTATAGCATTATTTTGAAATTGAATAGTAGCTAACTGGCCGCTTATAAAAAATGTTGTTGCTACTGTCCGCTTAAGAAGAAGAAATAATTTAGGTTTAAATTTGAGTGTTCTATTGATGGTGATTTATTAAAAATTAGATATAGATAGATAGATATAGATATTCTTTATTGCACATTATTATATATATTATAGCATTGCATTAGGTTGTTATTTTTATAAAATTTTTGATAAATCGGTCATTTACATTCAAATTCAACGTGTTATTTTTTAGTTTCAATTGAAATATAATCACAGTATCTTTTCGGCGGTATTTTATATATATGCTACCGCCTACAGACATTTAACTTAGAAGCAGGCTTGTTTACAACGCCTATTTCCTCTTGGGGTCGGAAAGTTTTATGAACGACTTTCAAATTTGACATTAGTTGTACTAGACTAATGTCTGAATGTGCGAAAAGGATTCTGAATCCGAGCATTGACGTTATGAATCCCACTGGATATTTGTTCAAACTGCTAGATACGAATGCTATGACTACGTCATACTATAAAAGACAATTATGTAAATTTTTAATGACTACCATTTTAGCCATGGTGGCCTTATCACCATCACTGAACAAATGAGCGATTTAGCAGACATCTAAACTAAACTAAAGGTTGGCGCATTGCAGTTCGCCAATGCTATGCAAACTTCTAATTACCTACTCACATTTACATGGAAAAACCCACAAACTGATATTTTACCTGCATTCGAATCACTCTTCTCTTGTTCCTTAAACTTCCAACCAATAGACCAGAGCGATCTTTTTGTGTATGTCTTAAGCTTTACGATTAATAGCTATCTGTTTTTGCTACTGTGTTAATACTACGAGTACTATGTATATCGTAAAAAGTAAACAGTAGCCCATTTATAATAAGTCGAATGCACCTACTGTCATTCGGTCACATAATAAATGTCTTTACGTTCATAGTTCCATGAACAGCAAGTCGTAACATTTTTCTCTCAGATAACTTCCAGTTATTTTATAACTAAAATGATATGTAAATGTTGTGATTATTTTTAAACCTACTTACAATGTTAGTTCACCTGCAAAACTTATAAGGCCTAGTACTCATCATTTGATCCTTAATGTGTCGTAAAATAAACTATTATAGTAGTTTTCATTGCGCGTTTCGACTTTATTAGCTTTAAGCAGATATCAAATGTATACAGGGACATAATTAGATTACAAATACTGGTAATATTACGATCACATTTCTTTTTATACTACACGTTTAAACTTTTAGTAAAATGTAGTCACGAGGAAAACGTATAAACGTGTAAAAAAGCTTTAAGCGTTAAGTTTGCAATTTTTATATTTAAAATATAGTTTTTTTAGAAAAATGTTGGGTGAACTCTCATGAGGGTATCAAATGGCAATCAATATAATACCCAGGTGGTAGCCGTCGCAAAAGGTATACCTAAATCGTAAACAAGTTCGGCAATTATTACCAAAGAAGATATGTACTTTTCATAATCAATGTAGTTAAAGGTGGCCATAAAAGGTAAAGAATTTCTTGTGTCTCTAAAGAGCGGGTTATTGCTTTCCCTGTCAGCTAATTGCCAAAATATCGACACAAATGATACACAACACTAGACTCCTTAGGGTGTTAAAGACAGTCACAGTTGACATATTGGACCAGTAAAGCTAGACTGAATTGGTACGGCGCGTGACTTGCTCGCGCATTACATCAGGACAGAAGAACGGAACAAAGTTTTTAATACTGACTGGCCCAATGGCTCATTTGGCAGTGATCTCTGCCTGTTAAACTAAGGGTCGTCGGTTTGATCCCCGCACAGTACAAATATTTGGGTGCATGAGCATGTTTGTATTAGTCTGGGTGTTTACTATGTACCTACATATAATATAAATTTATTTACAAGAAAAAAGTACCTAAGTAAACTTGTCAATTGTCTATAGTTCATTCGCGTTAAGAAAATAGTGACTCATCACCGACTGAGTCACTATTTTCTTAGCGCGAATGAACTATAGTACCAACAGTACGGCTAAGCTTCGGCTTAGTTTAGGGTTCGATAGCTCAGCGTGTCATGTCTTGGGTTATTTATTTTATTTTTTAATACCAGCGTCCTAACAACTTCCTTCGAGACAGACCTTCGAAATTCGGTCAGCAGGAGCACAACTCCTTGTACGTTCACTAGTGGGGCTCGAAGCGGTGCATCGCTTGCATTCCTGTGTGACAGATGGCACGGACGACGGTTGCGGTCGTAACTCATTGCCGTTGCATTGTAATGAAATTAACCGTTCTCTCCGGACATTGTGGACGTTTTTTTTCTACTATTTTTTATGTCAATAAAGAATATGTTGCAATTGCGCGGTGCAGTAACTTGCAGTTCATTTATTTTAAAGTCAGACGTCATGACGGCAAGCAGCCGGTAAAATTTAAGAGTCCATTTTATGGCAACTAGCTATAGAAATTAGTTTATGTTCACCCTCACATACGGACGAAACGAAATTAATAACAATTAGTTAAGTTATATCTTCTATGTTCAGCAGCACAGTCCACAGACTGTGAATTTTTTTTGTTGATGATGATAATGATATTTATAAGACGTAATTACGTACTACTCTACCCACCTCGTTATTCCATTGATAGCAAGCGATGCTCAAAGACCTGGGACCTGGTTATAACTAAAATTAGTTGCTTGGTTTTCTGAATAAAAAGTACAAGAAAATTGCCTGGTTATAAAGAAAGATGTGGCCAAAACTTAAACTTTTCATTTATGATGGCATACAGTTCCTTTGTTTTTAGCTTCGACTCACGCTTGACCGGTTTTCGTTGTGCCTTAGCCAGTCAAAGGTATAATTTTAAACAATTTTGATGAGATTGATAATAGTGCACAATAATTTTATCCATTTTCATTTGTACTGTATTGCCTTTATGAAAACTATGTAATTGCCGCATATTTTACGTTTTACATTCAAATCTTGAGTACTTGTTGTTTAAGGAATAATATGCAGTTTTATTATGATGACTGAACACGCGACGTAAATTTGGATCGGCGGCCGACTGGTTTATAATAACTATGTTACATTCAATATATTTTTATTGCAAAATAGTTGGTACCCGCGACTTCTTGCACGTGTAATGAATAAATATTTTTATTATCGATAGACGCAGCTGCCAGTGTTGACTATGTTGCGGCCATAATGATGAAACTTATTCATTTAGAATAATAATCGAGTAGCAATGAATTTATTTAATAAGCTAACTAGCACAAGACCGTACCTCTGAAGAACTAGATGACATGTTGGCGCTCATTTTTGCGTTTTTTAAAGCATTAGAGAAATGCCTCAAAAATATATATTAAAAGGAAATATTTTACCTTATAAATAAATACTTTTTAATGTATTTATTGCAAAGATTGTAAAACGGTACATTACTGTTACAATCATCACCTGCACACAGCACATTACTTGCGTAATCAATCTTTTTAATGCTTTTCGCAGAAAGTATAGGTATAGCCTAACTACACTTTCTATAAAAGCACACCCTTAGTATTAAAGGGTTAAATGACATTTTTGAAATGTATCAATCCAAATAGTTTGATTGAATGGCTTTAAGGCTGAATATTAATCAGAATTAATGATTTATAAAAACATTATACAAAAGTTATATAAAAACATTTAAGGTACCGTAATGTTATAATAATAAATGTCATGATTTACTAGATAAGTATTTTATGAATTTATATTTAATTAATTAATGTTTTATTCACTGTTCTCTTTTATTGTCTCATCTGTTCTTTGTCTGTTCCGTGTATTAAACAATAATAAAAACATAATATAGTTGGCGAAATAATGTTTTAATAATATTCCGCTTAACACTTGTGTCGGCGCGAGTACCGCTATTGACGCGTGCTTCCTAATTTAGTTTGCACAACGATTTATTACATTAAGATATGTCTGTAATTGTTTAGGCTATATTTCATCAAGACATTACAACTGAACATCACTACATAATGTATGTACGTCGCTTTATGATAAATATTGAAATATATACAATTATTGAAACAGAATCTTTTAATATATTTAAGCTCTTGTTAGTTATGTTTTTATTTTCTATCGCCATGACCAGGTTTGAAGGAAACCGTATAGAGATATCGAAAATGTTGTGATTACTTTGTGAAGTAATTGTGAATCGCTTCAGATATTTCGATGCCGGCCATAACAGCCAATTTGACAGGAGACTCTAGCCAGCCAAGTTTCGTGAGATAGTATATTAAAAGTAAACGTTTGTTTGGTACGAACAGTACTTGATGAATATTTTTTACTTTTAGGCTTCCCTACGCCTGATAGAAAGCGAAAGAGAAGACCAAGTCGCTGTGACAACGGGCAAGTAACTGATCAATTACCTGTTAGTTGCCACAGCCATGTCGGCCCAACCCTAACCCCCACGAGCTCCGGAAGCCCTACTCACCGGCAGAAACACGACCCGGAGGTCATTTGACTGCGGTATTCCATAGGGCGGAGGTCCTTCCCCAACGGGCGGCTCTATTCGAGCAAAGATTCGCTATGCCCTACCTCTCTCATTGACTTGAATTGACCGAATGAATTGAATTTTGTTTTGTTGTATGTTTGTGGCAAGTGCTGGAGGCGAGAAGCCCAAAATCGACCTAAGTGGCGAACATTAGGAGAGGCCTATGTCCACTGACACGGGCTGATGATGATGATGATGTTTGTTACCACATAGGTATGTCAGAGAATAGTAAACCGATTTGAAATTACATTCCTCCCTTACATCCCTATAGGTACACTTACTAAACCGAAACGTAACTGAAGTCGCTTCACGGATACTTAGCTAGCTAGCTCATAGTCGCCAGGCAGGCGGGTAAACCCTACCGAAGAAACTGATCTCACATGTATAAGAAATTATATTTCCATTGAGCTAGTAGGAAATAGGCTAAAGATTATTATTGTATATCTAATTGTTTAGGCTATATATCACCCGAGTAACATGCGATATTAATCATGCGACATATTTTGGCAACCGTCAGCGACCTCGGGATTGCATTAAAATCCGCCTAACAATTGATTGTGCTATTTTAATACATACAAAAAAATATATCAAGGACATTTGTTTTATGTACTCGTTGTCAGCTCATCGGTAAAATTGTTTGTTTAGTCGAGCGAGATTATGGAGCCGTGGTCGGAAGAAATAGCAATATAGACCAATAATTTATTAAACCTAAGACATGCCACGCTGGGCCACTCATACTCTAGATGGCGCTAGCTCAAACTAAGCCGAAGCTTGTACTATGGGTAGTAGAATAAATACATTATTACACCTAGAAAACACCCAGACCAATTCAAACATGCATGTTCATGAAAACAAATGCTTGTACTGTGCGGGAATCGAACCCAACCCTTGGCTCAAAAGGCAGAGGTCACTACTACTACTACTCTACACACACACACACACACACATACACTATACCAAATGAGCCATCGAGCCAGACCTAAATGCTGTGTTATATTTTATTTTGAACTCTTTCTTTTTAGTTTTTTATCAGGTACAACGATTTAACATACTAGCGTCCGCGACTTTGTTTACACATCTGAAAACGCGTTAAGTTATCTTTTGTCTGTAATTAATAATTAACGTTAACTACCATTTAAGCTACCAATAACAACTAATATGCGAGTTAACGCAAATCGAACTTGAAGTGGAATTTCTATGGCTGTGATTAACTATACCTAGTAATTCTTGTAACGAGTTTCCTAGCTTTCGCTAAATGGTTTGTGTTGATATTAAAAAATAAGTATAAATAGGTATGTGATTATTTCTTTGGCTCAATAACAATCCTTGATATGCCACGCAAACCAAACATCGCCATCTAGCCCCAAACTAAGCCGAATCTTGTACTATATGTACTATGTAACTAATAATCTGACTTAGATCCATTTTTGTAAGTAAACACATTTATACTATACATAGTAAACACCCAGAACAATACAAACATATAATGTTCATACAAATGTTTGTACTGTGCGGGGATCGAACCCACAACCCTTGGTTTAAAAGGCAGAGGTTACTACCGAACGAGCCACCGTTTTGGTGATGGAACGTTGAAACTTATTCTGAGTGGAATGATACCTTGCTTGTGTGATGTAGCCTGATATTTTATAATTCTGAAGCTTATAACATAAGTGCTTACGCTAATTACTTTTCGAGCAATTTATGTAATATACAATTTATCTGGTATTTATCTAACTGAACGCTATGAACAAGACGCTTAGTACCTTGTGGGAAATTCAATAAATACTCCTTTTTACAATACTCCATAGAATAAGTACCCATAACCAGTTGTGTAGCGCCTACATTACTTATATTAATGCGTAGTTGAACTATCCACACACACCAACACACCCCTTTCATCCTTTTACGCAACGCAAAGACACAAAAGGGAAACGCTCATAAATTATTACTAGTATCCAAATATTAAGAGTTGGTGTTTATTTTTAAGGGCCTCACCTCCGGCGGGTATTCAAATGTACACAAATAAAGGACGAACAGACTGACGGTGTGAAAGGGGCTCGATGCATCTACTACTATGTATAGTGGCTAATTGAAAACCTGTATAGGTGGACCGGTGTTTATTGATACTAGGAGTAGGTAATACGTACGTAAAAATTGTTGATCAGTTGATCCGGAGTTAAAAGTTGGCGGTGTTACTCCCTCGGAAAGTACCGTACGAGTAAGTTGAACCCATGAGCTTACATCGGGTTATGAAATTTGAGGAGCAAAACTTACGTGTGCATTTTTAAAATCTTTTGCGTACTTAACTAGTCTTGTCTCAGAAAATTAGAAAAACTGTCGAAAATAGATCAGAGAAGTGTTATTATTAAAGTAAAACTCACTGTTTCGATTTCTTTGCGAAAATAGGTATATTTTTAACCGACTTCGAAAAAAGGAGGAGGTTCTCAATTCGTCTGTATGTATAATATTTTTTTTTTTTTTTTATGTTTGTTAACTGGATTATTTCTTACATATTTTTTTTCAAAACAACTCATACTCAATACCATTTTTGATGCATACTGGCTTTGTTTTACGTTACTTCCAATAAGTTAAATGTATCAAGAAAGTAATAATCTTCGCTTTTTATTTAATTTTGTCTGGAAATAAAAGTTTGTGACTTACGGTGGCAAGCTGTTAAGATAACACTTATTATTGGTTCCCTAAGTAAGGTGGCGCGTGTTTAAATATGAAAGTATCAATACCGTTCTCTTCACGTACAACCGAAGGGCCGAACACGGGTTTAAGTTTACTTATAATATTAAGTTAAATATTTCACATGTCCATGTGAAACTGCTTTATGGTTTGAGAATATCACTTTTAAATCATACAGTGTTGAGGTCAATGTTTTTATAACAATTAGACGTATTTTACCCCCCCTCCGTGTTGATGGTGGATCAACAGACTTTTGTCTATTTTTGGGATTCTCTCGCCAAATGGTACTTAGGAACCCTTCTTTGGTATAATTCATCGATTTTGGTTTTTTTCTCGGTAACTACAATTTCTTTTCTTGGGTTTATTTATCCATTAATTGCGATATACTTTATCTATTAATTTAGAGAGTGGTAGGGCATAGCGATTCTTTGCTAGAATTGAGCTGCCCGTCCGGGGAAGGACCTCCACCCTATAGAATACCGCAGCCAAATGACCTCCGGGTCGTGTTCTTGCCGGTCCGGTGAGTAGGGTTTCCGGAGCTCTTGGGGGGGTTGGGCCACACCGTTGCACGAGGTCCGCCCGGGGAGCACTCTATTGCTCCCCGGATCCGGGGGCAGGGGTATTTGCCCTCCCCGGACCAGGAGTGCCGGCCGCTTATCATCTGCGGCTGGCCAGGGCAGGCAGGGATGTGGCCGTATGCTTCGGCGCTACCCGTGTCCCTGCAACTTGCTGCCCACTGGCGACACAGGGGGGTTTAGTGGGTATGCCCTCCCTTTTTGGGAGGTGTGAGTCCCACACACCATGCCGCCTCCCCCCGGAGACGGCATGAAGGTGCTTAAGGCATTCCCCTCTTAAAAAAAAAATGGGCTGGCATGGCGATGGCAACTGACAGGTGACTGACCAGTTACTTGCCCGTTGTCACAGCGACTTGGGCTTCTCTTTCGCTTTCCATTAGGCGCAGGGAAGCCATTATGCCGAGCTACTATAAAAAATATATATACAAAAAACAAATGTACTGGTGTGCCCCAACATTTTATCGGCGACTCGCGCTTGACCGGTTTTTGTTTTTGGGTTTGCTCGTTAAAAAGTTCCAACGGACTACTTTATTTCTCGGAGGCAAACATGGAAGCTTCTGGCCGTAGGGAGGTGGTCAATCCACGTCTTGGTGGTCCCTCCGTGGTGGGTTACCGTACTGACGTCAGCAGCTGCACAAGTACTTGCCGTATATGGCCGTCAAATCGAATGTTTGTAGTCGTTCATAGGACTTACTGAACTTGTTTAGTATAATATAGGCACACACACGTTACGGCTTAATTAGCGTAAGGTTTAGTCTGTTATAAAGGATTTTTTGTGTGTTAAGAGTAGGGAATAGGGTGACAGCGATTTTAAACAGATAGATATTCTTTATTGCACAGCAAACAGTTTACTTATAAAACTAGATTCAAAGACAAATCGAGGTACAATATAGGCGGCCTTATCGTTTTCAGAGATCTCTTCCTGACAACCTAATCAGAAAGAGAGAGATTTTATCTACTTAAACTTTTATTTTATTTTCATTTATTTATTTCTATTTATTCTTTTTTGTGCTATCGTTTTGCAGTATTTCATGAAGTGGTGTTATAAAGGTTAGAATATGCAAAAGTCTTCTGGTCGAGCCCTTGTCGGATCAGTGTAGAAAAACAAATTCGTGTAGTAGAAGTATAATGGGGGGTAACTGATTACCTTATGGACGTATCTAGTAGTGGATGAATCAGTTGAATCTGTTTTGAGACGTTAGAGATCATAGAGAGGCGTGCCAAGTTTGTGGCACCTTTTTTGTTCTTATACCAACAACACAGATGCATAGGCATACTTTAAGATTGGTGCAATGTATGTGATGTTGTCTGATATTGTGATGTTGTTTGACAGGCTCGGTGGCTCATTTGGTAGTGACCTCTGCCCTCTGAGCCAAGGGTCGTGGGTTCGATTCCCGCACAGTACAAACATTTGTGTTCATGAACATGTCTGTTTGTATTGGTCTGGGTGTTTTCTATGTATAATATGTATTTATTTACAAAAAAAAAATGTATCTAAGTAAGTTTATCAGTTGTCTAGTACCCATAGTACAAGCTTCGGCTTAGTTTGGGTCTGAGTGGCCCATCGTGGCATGTCTTGGGTTATTTATTTATTTATACTTAATAAAAAAGAGTGGCAAATACCTGTTCGGGATAACCTCTCCCTCATCGCAACGCATCGAAGTTAAATAGTCACGGGTTGCCCTACATAGACCCTCCTAAAAATCCCCTAACATCCCATATGGCGTACCCGCATAATAGTTAAAAGGACTGCAGCGAAATAATATACCGGTGCCTACAATGTCGGCAAAATTACACATTTATTATCTTACTCGGCAAATTACCAGTCCATGATTATGTTTTGTTTTAAAACTATTTACTTTCCAATGAATGGTGGAATAATTGGGCCTTTATAGACCGCGGTAAGGTAATACAAAACAATACAGTCTAATACTCGGTATTAGTAGGGTTGACGCTAGCGAACGTCTTGACACGAATCGCTTGTAGTCCGACCGCCCAAAGAATGCGCTTGTGATATATGTCAATACGTATATTTGATATAATTGATCGACTGTCAATATTTTTTTTCCGAAATTAATACGCTTAAGTTGGCAAAATTATTCAATTATTCCTGTTTTCACTTGTTAATGAGGTACCTACATAAAAATAGGGATGTTTCCAGGGTCAAAATAATTACATTATATTTAGTCCGTATTTTAGATTATAAAAATATATTTGTCACGTATTTTTCCTTTTTTCATTTAAACAAAAAATTACAAAGATTAACGGGCTATATCTCTGTTATTTTTGATCTAATTAACAAATGAAAAAATACCTACGTATCTTTTATTTTTGAACTATTTATAAGACGGACTAATTACATTTTTTACGGCAACAGGCCTATTTGTACACCAGTTTATAGTTATATCGCCCATTTGGTAACGACCTGTCAGAAACGCATTCTCTCAGCGGCCAGACTATGACACGCAGATATGTCATAGAAATAAATGTGCAACCTTCATTCTTAATGGTTGGTTTCCGGTGGTTTGCAAATGGTGGGTCTCTGTAATAGTTCAAAATCAAAAATCAAATTTTTTGATTTTTGATTTGATTTTTCCAGTCGCGTAATTAGCTGACGAAATCATCACGCCATGCTTTTTAACCAGCTTCAAAAAAAGGAGGAGGTTCTCAAATCGACTGATTTTTTTTGCCTATCTGATGCCTTCCATCTGTCGCAGTCGTTTTGTAAAATCTTAAGTATTACATTACAGCTACCTGTTAACAAATACACGGCCGTTTTAAAATGCGGCGGATCAACCCAATCGTCTGTATTGTTATTGCGATACGTTCTTCAATAACGCGGACCACTTTTAACCGCATCGTATTCGGAGTCATTGGTTACGGTCCATTGTTACAGCGACTGGGGCATCTCTTTCGTTTTCCTTCAAGTCACTATGCTATGTACTATAAAAAAAAATTCGCAAGTCAAAGTCAAAATCAAAGTCAAAGTCAAAATAATCTTTATTTGTATAGGTTTTTATGAAAAACACTTACAAATCGTCGAAGCTACCACCGGTTCGGAAGTAAAAAAGTACGGTGAAAAGTAAACTAAATCAGGGCATAATGTATGCTATAGGAAAGCAAAAAGCTAATGACTGAGCAACATGTTCAGCATTTCACGAGCAAACTGCTAATAATCAGCCATCACCAGTTAAGCATTCAGAGCCAATCATAGAAAAATGACAACTTTTCTCATGCCAGGTAATGTTGTGTTAAATCATCCATTAATACTGGTTAAAGCGTTGCATTCATAACATTTATTTCGTCATTCATTTAAACCAGTCCACGAAAGTTTCTTCATTGTTAAAATATTCCAATCCACCTGCTAACCTGACGTCTGACAACCCTGTCCCCGCACGTGGCAAAATGAAGGGTCAACGCGTTCAACCCATTTATTGTCTTGTTACAACGTGTTAAAGTGCATTTTCACTCGCATTACATTTGGTATTATTTCGCTTCGATATTTAAAGTCGGGAGTGAAAACTTGTAACGCTTATGTTAATGAAATAAGTTGCATTGTCGTGTATAGGTTTTTGATGTAACCGTGAACTTAGCAGACTTAGTGCATACAGCCGCAGATCACATCCTTTCCATAGATAAAGTGTAATTTCATAAAAGATAAGTTAATGAGGTGCTGTCTGTACATCATATTTGTCACAGCATTCAATCCCCGATGTATTATAATAATTAGTATGACCTTGCGAAGTGTTAATAACAAAACATCCGAGAGCAACTATGCTCTCATTATGACTGAGGTTGCAAACGGGTCTGAAGTCACCTTATGGATAGACACCACAACACCAGGGGAGTCACAGGTGCGTTGTCGGCCCTCAAGAAATTTGTAGGCTTTTTGACGTGCAAAATAAAACCTAATGCAAAATTATGTCTCAAGCCCTACAAAGTAGCATTACGTGATAATATTAAATAAAAAAATATTTTAATGACAGTTATCATACTTAAAAAAAAGTTAACAAAAATGATCCTGCGCCGAAGAGACCGCATCCGGCAGAAACTTTTCCCATTCTGATGTTATTCGCAAAGTTTAAATATAAAAATACCAACATAATATTAAACAGTGGGGGGATCCCGAAATAAATTAACCGCGACACCGGATGGTTTTATACGTACTTCTGGTTACGATTGGCGGTTTCTGATCTCATGTAGGCTGGTGGACATGGTTTTTTTTTACTGAATGACTACAATGATAGCCAAGGTCTTGTCATCATCACCGGACTGTTGGGGGAACGGAAGGCTCTCCTCACCCCTAGCACGGAAATGTATCAAGGCTAGAACGGTCTAGCTAGAGTGCGCTTAAAGCGTGACTTCATCGATTGGCTTGATAGCTCATTTAATAGTGACCTCTGCCTTCTCAACACTTAGAGCAAACATCTGGAGCTGTACCCAAAATCGCCACGCTGTGCAGGCGGGTTGGCGATCGCAGGGCGTAGCTTCTCGCTCCGGTGACGCTGTTGCCCGTCATGGGCCTGTAGTATTTAGCTTTGCCTTCAACTGTGATGATTATTCCGCCACCAGTCGGTTGCCAGCGCCTCGTTTGTTCAGGATGCACCACGGGCAGGTGAGGTTGGCTTGCAGCGAAAAGATGATAGGCAGCTCCCTTACATTAGCGAAACGCTGCGTTGCAAATTTGACAAATAGTCACGGTTTAACGTCAAATTCTCGCAGTGGCGTAAATTAGTCGCCCGCTCCCGCACTAGACGCATTAGTGAATCATCGAGTGCGTGCGTCCAATCTCCACCCCAGCAGAAGTTAAAACAAATGGAAAGTAAACTTTTCAAATAAAATAAAAATAAACCCTCCCGTGGAGGGTAGCCTCCCCGTCCAATAAAAAATATAATAACTTTTCTTTTTTATTCGACGTAATGGCAACGATTGTTCCGTTCTAATAATATTGCCGTCTCTTTCTAGCGCAGATTATTATAATGGGGCGAGGGACGGACGCTACGGCCGTACGCTAAATTTGGAAGCGATATTATTATATTTGTTTTATATATTTTTTTTTTATGAATTGAAATGTCGGTTGTCATGCCGTTGAGTAATTGTGTCTATCGCTTTTCGGTTGTACAGTCGCCCGTTTGTCGTAAATCATTGTGCTTTTGTTACCTTTGGAAGCGCTGGTGATATCACTTTGTGATTGAACAGGTCGATGAACTTTTGTTTAACATTGTGTTACAATGAGATGCTTTGATTGGTGTATTAGGTACGCGAAGCTGTAAGGTACGCGAATACTCTCAATGAGGGTGCACATAAATAACTCAAGACATGCCACTTTGAGGGCCTTTCGCTCCCCCAATAGGCCGGTGATGAAGACAATGTCGATTGTCGTCTTGGCCATCATCGTAGTTATTAAGAAAAAACAATTCTGAGCCACCCGTTGGGATGTAAGGGAGCGACCTATCACCTTTTCCGCTCCAAGCCATCCTCACCTGCCCGTGGTGCATCCTGCCGAACAACAAACGAGGCTCTGGCAAATCGACTGATGGCGGTAAAACCATAACGATAGAAGGCGTAGCTAAATACCACAGGCCGATGATGGGCAGCAGCGTCACCAGAGCAAGAAGCTACGCCCTGCGATCGCCAACCCGCCTGCCCAGCGTGGCGATTATGGGTATATCCTCCAGAAGTTTACCCTTGGTGGCGAACAACTGGAGAGGCCTAGGTCCAGCAGTGGACTGCAATAGGCTGATGATGATGATGATGAGCCACCCGTTTGCTATCTAATAGATAGATATTCTTTATTGCTCTCCATACGATTGACTTAAAACTAGGTATAACACTTGTGGCACAATTTGTGACGCCTTATCGCTATAAGCGATCTTCTCTCCCAGACAACCTTAGAGTAGAGGATAGTTAAAAATAATGAGTGAGGTGAGCTTTCTACTGAATCTAATCCTGAACAAGCCAAGGTTAAGGTAATTGATAAATACATATTATACTAGCAAACAGGCTACTTGACTGGCTCGGTGGCTCAATTGGTAGTGACCTCTGCCTTCTGAGCCAAGGGTCGTGGGTTCGATCCCCACACATTACAAACATTTGTGTGCATGAACATGTCTGTTTGTATTGGTCTGGGTGTTTTCTATGTATAATATGTATTTATTTACAAAAAAAATGTATCTAAGTGAGTTTATCAGTTGTCTAGTACCCATAGTACAAGCTTCGGCTTAGTTTGGGGCTAGATGGCGCTGTGTGGTCCAGCGTGGCATGTCTTGGGTTATTTATTTATTTAAACACCTAGCCCGACCAAAACAAACAGACATGTTCGTGTACAGAAATGTTTGTACTGTACGGGATCGAACCCTCAACCACTGTCAGATGCAGCATTAGCTACCACTCAACCAAACTGGTCTTCAAATGTAATCTGACCTAGGCGCTCTCAGATCTAGGTAAAGCCTAAGTTGAGAATCTATTTATGAACATGTCTAGACGGCACAGTCTAAAAATTACCCTTATCTACCCGTATGGTCAAGGGTAAACCGGTACAAAACTGCATACGGGAAATGCACGTTATGCCCGTGGGGGTTGTAGCAGACCCTGGACGAAGGGACCGGGGTTTTTAGTGGGTATTCCCTGCCCCCTCTCCATCCTGAGGCAGGGTGCCGTCCTCCCGTTCCCGAGGGCGGCGTAAGTCCCACATACCCCGCTACTTCCCCCGGGTAGCGGGGACGCGTTGATGCATTTTCCCCGAAAAAAAAGACGACTAAGGGAATATAGAATAGAATAGAAAAAGGTTTATTAGAGTCACATACAGGTTACATGAGCAATGGGATAAAACAATTTTCATCGTGACACTAAACGGTGTCCACTCAGCATGAGCCGAGGCATCCTGGTGAGATACCTCGACCCTGGTCTAATATCAGGAAACGGGCAGCAGCGTGAACTTGGTACAGTTAAATCTACTGCAGTGACCAACCCGCCTTCCAAGCGACGTGTATAAAGTAACTTCCAGCAAAACACAATTGTTTCCAGGGTCAAAATAATTACATTATATTTAGTCCGCATTTTAGATTATAAAAATATATTAGACACGTATTTTTCCTTTTTTCATTTAAACAAAAAATAACAAAGATACAAGGCATCAAAATTTAAGAGTGGGGGTCTTTGACGTTACTTTGTGGCGAAAAAACTCCCACTCTGTGACGTCACGCGTAATTTTAACGGGCTATATTTTTGTCATTTTTGGTCTAATTTACAAATGGAAAAATACGTGTCTTTGAACAATCTAAAAGACGGACTAATTACATTTTTTACGGAAACAGGCCCATTGTCTTTGGAGGAGCCTATGTACCGCAGTGGATGTTCCAGGCAAATAATGAAACTTTGGTTAGAGTGGTTAAAAACGAAACAACAATGCGATTGCTATGTGCGGTTGTAGCTATAGAAAAAGTCAAAGCGTACAAAAGGTTATTTTGTTTATGTTCTTAAAAATCGTTTCTTTCCAAAATATCGCGCTTTTGTTCATCGTGCGGTGTTTAAATATACGGGCCGCTTGCATTTCTTTATTATTTTGTAGCAAAAATTCCATTTCATAACAGTTTTTATTCAGACATTGTAACGTCTAGGAGAGAGACTAGGGTAATTTATGCACTAATTTGAAATTATACGCACGGTGACGTATAGATAATACAAATAACCGATCCTATTTCTTTTCGCGGGTGTCGTAAGAGTTGACTTTGATTAAGGGAGTTCTTGAGATTGGACAATTGATTGATTTGGTTACTTGTCCGTTGTCGCAATGACTTGGCTTTCTATCGCTTTCACCAGGCGAGGAGAAGCCATTATCTACTAGGCTCTCATCATCAGCCTGCAGATGTCCACTGGACATAGGCCTACTCCCCTGACAATTGTCATTTGTCTTTGTTCTGACCTTAGTCAGCATCATGCTTGGTAATCGGGATGTTGTCTGCAGTAGGTTTTATTTGTATCTAGGTAAACTTTGCTGCTCACTTCCTGTTATTCCTTCGTCATCTACGACACCCGCGGGATGAAATGAATTAGTCCTATTCTAAAGCCGGAGACCATACGACTTTTTTATCACCATTAGATTATCAATTAAAAAGTCGTTCTAAACTCTATGCAAAAACTTTCTTAAATCGCGTACGAAAAGCCGCGGCGTTATTCGTCGCACGGTCTATAAGGATGCTATACGTCCTTAGATGTCATTTTGTAGTATCACTTTCATTTGATAACTGTTATTACGTTGCTTTATAGCGTCTTAGAGGCGAAAGGCACCGCCAGTCTTGTACAAATAGCTATTCGGCGTATTATTATAATATCTATTGTTCTCTATAATAACTCTCTCGTGTTTTGAACACTGTTCTCAAGTAAATAATAATATGTATGCAGCAGCAGGGTTGAGTATTGAAGTTTTTTTTTGGAATTGATCTCTTTTATGTGGGTTTATATTGTTATTATGATTTTTGTCTTTACTTTATATTTTTGTCTTAGCATGAATAAGTAATATTTGTATTGATGTAGCCTAATAATGGCAGAATTTGAGTACCTAGTAAAGCTTTTAAGCTACTTATGTTTGAAGCAGGCTTCGTGTAATGTGATACTTTAATATAATAATGGTACAAACATATGAAAAGGATAAGAATAAACGGAAGAATGCGGCATTTATTTTAAATTTGTGCAATAAAGATTACATTGTGCAACAATTGTATACTTTTCTAGTTTGACGTAAATATTTATGTTGTACAATAAAGTGTATCTATCTAAGATTATATAAAGTACATAGTAGAGTATAAATAAAATAATCATTTCTAATACTCCAATCAGGAGTATCAATAAAATCGAATCTAATTTACATTAACCAATTAGGAATAATTCTTGTAATAATACGCAGCTACATAATTTTTTTATATTAAAAAAATATAATAAAAAAAAATTAAATATGTATCTCAACCCTAAATAGTGTTTTGTCTAATGGACATATTAATTGGTCGGTTTCTAATTTATTTATTTATTCCTACTGTTTTATTTATTTTATTTTATGTATAGATTAGTATGTATACTTTATTGCACAAAACAGTACAAAAGGCTAACTTAATGATTGGGGCATTCTCTACCAGTCAACCCATAGATCATGCAGAGAGAGCAGATAATCTAATCTTTTTGTACTCCGGTTGTCCATTCCTACAAAATGTTTTTGCAATAAATAATAACCATTTCCTGCGTTAAAGCACTTCTAAATTACACTACTAAGAAAGCCCCACTTTGAACAAAAAGATTCGTTTAAAATCAATAAACACGTAACAATAGTCTCTCTTCATTATGGCGGAGAGTAAGTTTGAACATTGTGTGTTTGCGCGCGTAAAAATAATAATGAACAGATGGTCGTTGTTTAAAGGAGTGCACCCTCGTACTGCGTACAAATAATGCCATAATTAATATAGGAAATGGACAAAAGTATTATGTGTTACTTAGTGTGTGTAAATTTTGCAGAATAAGAGAGGTAGGATATAGCGAATCTTCGCTCGAATAGACCTGTTGCCGTATAAAAATGTTATTAGTCCGTCCTTTAGATTGTTCAAAAATAAAAGACTCGTATTTTTTTAGGCCTATGTCCAGCAGTGGACTGATGTGGGCTGATGATGATAATGATTTTTTCATTTGTAAATTAGACCAAAAATGACTAAGATATAACCCGTTAAAATAACGCGTGACGTCCGAGAGTAGGATTTTTTTCGCCACTGAGTGACGTCAAAGCTCCCCACTACTATATTTCGATGCCTTGTATCCTTGTTAGTTTTTGTTTAAATGAAAATAAGAAAAATACGTGTCCAATATATTTTTATAGTCTTAAATACGGACTAAATATAATGTACTTATTTTGACCCAGGAAACGTAATAGTATTGTTAGTTTTCATAGACAAATAATAGGATTTGTATAATTATAGTACGCGCACACGTCTAACTGTATCATCGAAGTGGGTTCTTATGCAATAAAGAACATTCTATCTATCTCTATTGTTAGCTACCCCCTTTCTTACTGGCTAGACCGGATCACAAGCCACGACCTTCAGGGGTTAAGGCGGGCCGGCCACCATCCACCGCGCGTGACAAACAAACCCGCAGACACAATAACTTACCACCCGTTGTATATTTAGGAAGGGTCGTATTGTATTTTATTCTTACTTGAACAAACGCTGCGACGTTAGATTTTTTAGTTTCCAACTAAACAAACGGACGGGACAAACAGACAGCGTTGTTGACGCATCTCTATATAGATGTTTTTATAGTGGCACGTATAGTTAGCTACGAAAATATAATACATACAGGAATATTGCTCGCCTATTCTTGTTCCGTGTTTTTAAACGTTTTCTATCGTACGGAGTTATCGCTAACATGCGGTTTCCGGATTTTAAATCATCATCAGTCCACTGCTAGACATAGGCCTCTCCCAATGCTCGCCACTTCGATCGGTCCCGGGCCTCTCGCATCCAGCACTTGCCAGCCGTCCTGCGCAAATCGTCACTCCACCTTGCCTGAGGGCTTTTAAATAAGATCACCCCACCCCATCTTGACTGGCTCGATGGCTCGTTTGGTAGTGACCTCTGCCTCCTGAGCCAAGAATCGTGAGTTCGATTCCTGCTCAGTACAAACATTTGTGTTCATGAACATGTCTGTTTTAAGTTTTTTATTTACGTTCAAGTGTCTCTGCGCCCAGCCGACCTCTTGGTGTCTACGGAAGACCAGCATCGAGGTTTCTTACCAAGATGCCTCTGCTTATGTTGAGTGGACACCATTTAGTGTCACCTAATGTAATTTATGTAGTTTGATTTTCTATAACTTTATTCATAATTTGTATGTGACTCTAATAATAATCTTTTTTCTTTCTTTCTGTTTGTATTGGTCTGGGTGTTTAATATGTACAATATGTATTTATTTACAAAAACAAAGTATCTAAGTAAATTTATCAGTTTGTCTAGTACATAAAACAAGATTCGGCTTAGTTTGGGGCTAGATGGCGATGTGTGGCCCAGCGTGGCATGTCTTGGGTTATTTATTTATCTTATCCCGCGTGGGTGTCCTAGACTGGAAGACTAAGGGAATATCAGGCAGCGTTTACCTGGGTACAAATAACTCATCAACGCCCGGCAAACTTGCCTGAGTCCCCCCGATTAGAGTTGCGTAGGGTGCGTATTAGGGTGTCCATGGGCGGTGTCGACTGCTTACCAACAGTCACACTTACTTTGTCTGCCGCCTTTCGCATAAAAAATACAATTGTCACACTTTCTTTACCTGCAGGTTGTCTGGAAGAGATCGCTTATTAGCGATAGGACCACCTAGATTGTACCAAAAGATGTCTGTATCACCTTTTCTGTACTAATTGTGTATTTTGTGCAATAAAGAATATCTATCTATCTATCTATCCCTGGACTTGAAGTGAAATGTACCTACCTACAAAAATGCCGGTTGCTACATAACTACTGGAACTTTATGTAAAAGTAATTACACTTTAATTAAAAATAGCTTACATTTGAAGCTTTTATGGCGCATACGATGCCAGTTTGCACGTCCCCTGAATATCTTACAATAACAATAAGATGGGTAGAAAAAGGAATTTTAATGGCACGCATCGTAGACCCAATTTTTTGTTTGTCCAGGCTGCCCTCTTTGTTTTCTTAGTAGACGTCTTGCTTATATTATATTTACTTTTCCCGTTCTTTAAAATAAATCGGACGAGTTTTTGTAGTGACGAAACTAGAAATGTGTTGGTTTGGCGTCCGGTGAGTAGATCTATGGTTCGTCTTTGAACTATTGATGGAACTTGTACTCACTACGGGGGCTATTCACAAATGCGTTCGGAAATCTCTATCGGAAAAGAGATTCGAGCGGAAATATTCTCGATCGTACAGATTTGGCAGTTCTCAACGAAAACTGTTCCGCGAGCTCGTAACAGCATACCACACTTTAAATTTTTTTTTAGTAGCTCGACTTAATGGCTTCCCTACGCCTGATGGAAAGCGAAAGAGAAGCCCAAGTCGCTATGACAACGTATACTGTACACACGTGTATGACGGTAACTGATCAGTTGCCACTGCCATGCCGGCCCAACCCCCCACGAGCTCCGGAAACCCTACTCACCGGCAGAAACACGACCCGGAAGACATTTGGCTGCGGTATTCTGCGGTGGAGGCCCTTCCCCGAACGGGCTGCTCAATTCTAGTGAAGAATCACTATCCCCTACCTCTCTTGTAATAATTCTTCGCTTGTGTAAGTGCTCGGATCCCGTGTTTTGAACATAGAAAGCAGTTACTAGGTTCAAAACACGGGATCCCTATTTAACGATATAACAGGCCAGTCATTTATAATTTACTTAAGGTTCCAGAATAATCATAATCACGTACATTGTTCCAAGTATTTATTATGAACTAATAATTGATTACATAATGTTTATATTATAGATTGCGTAAGTGCGATCGCTTGAATCACCATTCTTGTGTATGTAATACAATTGCTACACTATAAGTGTGCCTTGTTGGTCGTGGGTCTCATTTAGCAACCGAAAAGTTTCAGGTTTGAATCCTGGGTCGGGCCTAAAATTGTAATTAGGTTTTTAAGCCGTCCTTTAGCCGTCGTATGAATCTTGAGTGTTATGAATTTTACGACGGAAGTGGGGAGTACCACTGCCAACTAACTGACTCAAAATTCAAAATCTTAGTAACAATTCCAATCCAGCAATCCACCCAGGAAGCAGTATATTAATGTATTATAATATCAAAGAAACTAACGCAGCTAGAACAAATTGCATTTGCCCCGTTTTTTTTTTCAACCAACCAACTCCTGACCACACAATAGTGCCCCAATAATTCAGCCAAATGGCATTACCGTCAGTTTCCCACTACTGGTATTTAAAAGAACAAAACAAGGGTTAATTAAAAATAAAAAAAGAAGTATTAGTACGATTGTAATTACTGGCACATAACACAATGAAACAAATTGAAAGAAAGAAACTCACAGTTAAAAGGTTAAGATCGTGGCGTATTAGTTAACCCTCTTTGTGGGCGAAACCGCAGAAAATAATGTTAATACTTTGTGTAGAAAGTATGAATGTAACCGTAACGGGCGCCACTCGTGTGGGTTGTTGGAAGTAATTGTATTAATTGGTATTGAGATCAAAATAACTCTTCTTATTATAAAAATACTTTGTTTATGGAGTGGCTAGGTACACAGGCACAATCATAAAATGTACTTAAAACTAAGTATAATATCCCTTTGACATTTCCGATTGTACCTGTGTACCTTCGTCCTACCTGTGTATTTCGTCAATTTAGAAGACATAAAATGTACTTAAAACTAAGTATAATATCCCTTTGACATTTCCGTCTTCTAAATTGACCGGACCGGGAATAAAACTGGGAACCTTCGGATCGCCGTGGTTTAGGCGGGAGTTTACACCTTGCTGAGAAGCCTAAATCCCCAAAGTACCTTAGTCGTCTCCCCGGAAAGAAACGTGTCATTGCGGTGGTTTTTTTATTTTCTATCACCGCATCGAAATTACAAAAAAAAAAAAGAAATTTGAGTATAACTTAACAGTAAAATGCTCATTGTGCAACATGTATTTGCGGGGATTCGTTATTTTATATCACCGCATTGAAATAACAGAAAAATATTGAGTATCACTTAACAGTAAAATGCTCATAGTGAAATAAGCCTTTGTCGAAAACATGTTAAATTGTTCAATTTCCATGCACAAAGTTATTTTAATTCAGTTACAAAGTGATCATTAACGCAGAAGCGTTAAAAAGCTGCAAATTTCCGATCAACACAAAAACCATGCAATACAAAAGTCGGACTAGTCATTTTATTATTATTTATAACACTAATAACGGGATGTGTGACGCAGCCGTACGATCATGTATAACGATCACACGCGGGCAATTATAGTCCATTTGAAATGATAGCACAAGAATACATATTATGATTCTAATTTGATACAAACGTGGGTCCCGAAGCCATATTATAAGTAGAGTTTTTTGGTTTATTATTATATAAAAATCGTATGCCGAATGAGCGTGGGTTATTTCGTTACGATTTATGAATAACAAATAAGTATGATTTGGTCTTTCTGAGAATTTTTGTGCGCAACACTACCTACCTACTGTTGCATTTTTTATGCGGATGCCAAACTTTTCTGAGTAATTTCTGCCACTGACGAGAGTGTGTTTATAAATAACAGAAATTATTTAAAACGAGCCTTTTATGGATAACGGCAAAAGAAACAAAATTCAGTTGAAAAAAAAAGGCCGTTAAATCACTACTACCCGATATTGAATCCTACTAATATTATGTAAAGGAGTGACCCAACACCTTTTCGCTTCAAGCCACCCTCGCCTGCCCGTGGTGCATCCTGCTGAATAACAAACGAGGCTCTGGGCAACCGGCTGGTGGTGGTATAACCATCACGATTGAAGGCGCAGCTAAATACCACAGGCCGATGACGGGCAGCAGCATCACCGGAGCGAGAAGCCACGCCCTGCGGTCGCCAACCCGCCTGCCCAGCTTGGCGATTATGGGCAAAGCCAAAAAGCTCAAAGTGGCGGACAAGTGGAGAGGCTTATGTCCAGCAGTGGACTTTGATGATTATAATGATGAATATTATAAACTAACGAACCGCCCTCGCCTAGCTTTGAGTATTTTAGAATATTTTAAAACCATCCTCTTGAATCACTCTACCTATTTATTTATAGTTTTATAAAACGTTGTGTTTATTTTTTTCAGGTACGTATTACTGTTGTTTTTACGACACGCTAAGATGTTTCACAATGGTAAGTGAAAACCAGCTAGCTAAATGTTCAATCGTTGATTTTGACTTGACCTCACATCATTTTGTTTAAGATAGAGTGACATTTTTATCGTATTTAATCATCTTTTTGATCCGCAACCAATCCACAAAAATATATTTTTGTCTGTACGATTTTCATAATTATGCATGTATTGTTATGTACTCGTATATGCTTTGAATTAAATGGTAGTCTGGGCAGCAGCTTGCAGGGACTCATCATCAGCCAATTGCAGTCCACTGCTGGACATAGACTTCTCCAGTTGTTATTTCGCAAACAAATTTCGCATTATAATCTGTAGAGAGGTCAATTCTGTACATAAAATATTTTTTCAAAATAACTATCAGGGGGTGATAAGTGATCGATACTGATACCAAAAATGCAATCAGTAAAATTTTTGTCTGTCTGTCTGTCTGTCTGTCTGTCTGTCTGTCTGTCTGTCTGTCTGTATGTTCTTTATAGAAAAAAAAACTACTGAACAGATTTTGACGAAACTTGGTACAATTATTCTTCATACTCCTGGGCAGGTTATAGGATACTTTTCATCACGCTACAATCAATAGGAGCGGAGCAGTGACGGGAAGTGTTGGGAAAACGCGAGAAATTTAAACCTGTATGTTTGAACGCGCATTACGCGAAAACTACTGCATAGAATTGAATGCGGTTTTCACCAATGTATTGCTAGAGGTCTAACTTAAAACTTAGGCACAAGGTATAGATGGGTATTATATGGAAGTCCGTTATTTTTGAAACCCGATATCCACGCGAGCGACGCCGCTGGCACAGCTAGTGTAAAATAAATTGATAATAATTTCAATAAATAAATAAATGTTGAAACTTTTAAGTATGAACAAAGAAAGACATCTGAATAAAAGAATTCGCGGCATTTGTAACTCGGTCTCATAAAGTTACAACGTAATCCTTTGAACAAATATAACTTTATGTGTTTACAAAGTCTTATAAACGAAACCTTATATCGAAGAAACTGTAAAAAAAGTCGGTTGAAAGTTTGTTTTGTTCTGATTTTTCTTTCTTATAACTTTTCGCGAATAAACTTTTCTTAAACAAGATACGAACTACGTTACAATGGTTTATTTATATTATCTTTAAAGAATGAAATGACTTAGTCGAAGAAACCCTGTATTTAGTTAGGTATTTGTAATTTTATAGTCAATCGATGAAATAAAATAAAAATTATTGTCTATCATAGTATCATTTAGCTGTGATACATTTGTGGACTTACTCTTACACCGTATTCAAAAACGTTACTATGCGTCGCGCGGACGCAAAGGTACCTACCAAAAACCTATTCATAGACAAAACTTGAGTGCCAATCGCCATTGTAAAATCACCTTATTTTGCATAGTGTTGTTAATTTTCATAGAAGTATTTCAATACGGGTAAGTTTGTCAATACGGATGTTAAAACATACTTACATCTATTATTCCACCAGGAAAGCGAAAGGTTATTGATTTCCATCATCTAACTCCTAGTGAGGTCGTGTTATGTGGAACCTATTTTATCATTTAATATCAATAATTTCAATTTACAAAAAGCTCGTATTCTATGTCATTGCGTAATTTATTTTCATGTTCTCAATTCTGACGGGCAGGATAAGGGTTAAAGGCATATGATAAAATGCCGTTATAGGTGAGTAAAAGCTACTTGCTGTGTCATTTAGCGATGACATAGGTATGTGCTCGGTACAAAAAGGACCATTTTATGAAGGGTTTAAAATGGGTTTGTCTAATTTCTAATAACAATCAATCCCTTACCATCTCATGGTCATACGTGAGTGTCGTAGAAGACGGTCAAGGGAATGACAGAAACGGGCAGCACCAATCCGCCTGCCTGAGTCCCTGCAAGCTGCTGCCCACTGGCGACACAGTGGGTTTTAGTGGGTATGCCCAGTCTGGGCGGTGTGAGTCCCACACACCACGTTGTCTCCCCCCGGAGGAGGCGCGAAGGTGCATAATGCATGCCCCTAAATAAGGCATAGGCTTGACACGTATTTTTTAAATTGTAAATTATGTAGACTAATGCCGCGGCCACTCATTGGAGATATTTGCACCAACGTATCGTTTTGCGCCCAATGCACCAATGTGTGTATCGGTGCTTTGGCACAATGAAGACATTGAGCGCCTTAGTATTGGGCATTGGACAGTGATTGGACGCAAAGTTGAATCCAATGTGTGGCCGCAAAGTTATAGCCCGTTGAAATTACGCGTGACGTCACGTGGAGTGGCTCTTTTACGGGGCGGAGTGACGTCAAAGACTCCCATTCCTTACTTTTGATGCCTTGTATCTTTGCTATTTTTTATTTGAATGAAAAAAGGAAAAATACGTGTCCATTATATTTTTATGATCTAAAATACGGACTAAGTATAATGTAATTATTTTGACCTCCAAAAGATTCTTATTGTTGGGGACGCCTATGTCCAGCAGTGGACGTTTGCAGGTTGATGATTAAAATATCTTTATCGCTGTCGCTGAGTATACAAGTATACTCGTATAATCAAAGTAGAGTACGTATTCCGTACGCGAGCGAAGTCACGGGTTCGCGTACAGTCGCGTTCATAAATAATGCATGCGGTGATCTATCGTGCGATAGACTGTACAAATTGATTCGTCGCTAAGGACGTCTGTCCGTCTGTGTGGTCAAACCGTAGGACAGGGGTGTCGACAAAATTTAAAAGAAAATTAACCCGTAAATTTTTCGCCTGTGCTTATGTTATTTTGACAACATTATTTAAGAAAAAATGTTTTTTTTATTACTAGTTTTAGATTAAGGATGAAAACAAATGACTTTGTTAAGTTTTAGTTGTTGCAAAAAACGTAAATAAAATTTTTAATATTAAGTAAGGGCGGTTCTTTATTATTTATTTACTAATTGTAGGTATATGTAACTCTAGGTATATTGAATATACAATAACGATAATTTCTTACACCAATAAAAAAATCACTGTGCTGCAATAAATATATTTATTATAAAGTAATTTATATTTTTTTTATTTGTAACAAAAAGCTTTATTTACATTCAAAAGCAATAAATAATATGTGTACTCTTTAGAACCTTGTATCAATAATAAATAACATGTCACCATTATAAAATGATGCTGAACAAATTTACAAGTTCAATGTGACACAGTTCTAAAGTGTTTGATCAACATAAAAAAACTTTGATCAACATTAAAAGATTGCGCTTGTGATATTTTTAACCAACTTCAAAATAGGAGGTTCGCAATTCGTATATTTTTTTAAATAAACTTTATTGCACAAAAATGGTACAAAATGGTTACTGCACAAAACAAGGCGATCTTAATGCTAGGAGCATTCTCTACCAGTCAACACTATATACTCGCATAGAGGAGTATAAGTTTGTGAGTTTGTATGTTTCGTGTCATCCCTACGCAATACGATATTACCATGTTCGCCCGTTGATATTTATTTACCCTCGCCCGCGCCCGGGACTCGAACCCGGAGTCAGCCGACCGAGGGACGAATGCTATAATTATGCCCAATATAAGCCATTCAACGTGCTACAATTTTTTCGGTGCAACAAAAAATATTACTTGTGCGTGCTGGATTTGTGCATTGGGTTCCGGATTATTTTGTAAATTGTAGATTGTTTTACAAAATATTTATTATGAACATTTTACTACTTACTAACTGCCATGCCGGCCCAACCCTAACCCCTCACGAGCTCCGGGAACCCTACTCACCAGCAGAAACACGACCCGGAGGTCATTTGGCTGCGGTATTCTATAGGGTGGTGGTCCTTCCCCGGACGGCCAGCTCAATTCGAGCGAAGATTCGCTATGCCCTACCTCTCTTGTCTATCAAAGTAGGTAAAAGATAAGATACACTCTATTGTACACCATGGAAATTTACTTAAAACTAGGAAAGTACACATCATCATCATCATCAGTCCACTGCTGGACATAGGCCTCTCCCAATGCTCGCCACTTCGATCGGTCCCGGGCCTCTCGCATCCAGCACTTGCCAGCCGTCCTGCGCAAATCGTCACTCCACCTGGCCTGAGGGCGTCCTACACTACGTTTGCCGAGAAGCGGTCTCCAGTCCAGAACTCGTTTACCCCAACGGTTATCGGTTCTGCGGCTAATATGGCCAGCCCACTGCCACTTCAGCTTACTGATCCGGTAAGCTAAGGAGGAAAGTACACAATAGTTGCATAATTTAGGCGGTCTTATCGCTTTAAGCGATCTATTCCAGACAACCTTAGGGTAGAGAATAGTAAGATACACACAGGATGACGTGGTGTAGGTAGTGTATAATAAGTTAAAATAAGAGTAATGATTTTTTTTTTTTACTCTATTTCTATTAGTCGTGGATGTTTATTAAGAAATGTATAAGAGAATTTTGATGTTAGGGAATAGGTTTAGGGGTTAGGTATTGCAAACAGATTTATGAGTAATTTTTTTGCACGTCATTTCTTTTTCCTACCTTAATACTGTTACTGTACTTTAGAGAAGTATCAGTTTAAAAAGTTTATAGGTATTAAAAATTATGTACCAATAATCATTGTTTTAATCGTCAAAATACGCTTGTGTATCATGTTAATGATGAAATTAGACAAAGGGTCGTGATAGATGGATGTGATAAGGGCTATTATATCCGCAGAAGAATTAGAATATTTTCAACAAACATCGTTTCCCCAAAACGAAGTTGATAATTTTCAGCTATCGAAAGCACAAACAGGAAACGTAACGCAATCTGAAACCATTTTCATTTCACAACGGTGCCCTAGAAATGTTAATTTTAATAACAATAAAATTGTATCATTGTCGTTCGATCATTGGCCGAAGAAAGCCAGGTGTGACGCATTGTTTCGTATTGAAATTTCGGACATAATTGCTGTACGGGTTTTTTTTATGCATATTTATACACTGAATTGTCGTAGGTAAAGAGTTGGCCCCATTTTTGGGACTATAATGATAGCCGGTATGTTTCTTATTAGGATATTTTTGTGTACTTTCACGGAAGTAGGTAGTCAAATACGGTGTTTGCGGTTGGTGGTATGTTATCAGGGATTGCCATTTGATATCCGGGGTCCGAGAGACTTTCCGTTTGGTGGGACAGTACGTTAAGACCGTTTGACTTAATAAGGGTGGCAGTATACCCGTCACATACCAAATCATATGAGTTTTATATGTAGATTGTTTGGTTTTCATTTTGTGCAATGAAGAATTAGATCGACCAGTAGTAGGTATTCCTACGTTTAATTCCGCGAATAAAAAGTAAATGCATAATAACTATACCAGTGTCTCCATTATACACCACAGTCGGAAGCTGATGAACTTGATGGACAGAGAAAGAGAAGCCCGAGTCGACGCGACAACGGACAAACAACCAAATCAATCATTTCTGAACATCCGATGTGAATGAATTTTATATGCAACTATAGTAAAAAGGACATACATACATAACGTCACGCCTTTCTCCCCGAGGGGTAGGCAGAGTCCACGTCCTTCCATTTACTACGATCCTAGCACACAACTCTTTCTTCGTCCACATTCATCAATCTCTTCATACATGCTCGTCGGTTTAGGGTACTTAGTATTTTACCTTTTTTTAGGACACTTTCTATTTGGTCATGGGATGTCCTTCTAGGCCTCCCCCTTCCAACAGATCCATTCACGCTCTCGCTATATATTTTCTTGGTTAGTCTAGTTTCATGCATCCTCTCTACATGAAGAAACCATCTATAGTTCATTCGCGTTATAATTATAATTTCTAGCGTTTTAATTGGCTAGTGGCCGGCAGTCGGTGATGAGTCACTATTTTCTTAACGCGAATGAACTATAAGCATATCTTTCTCAATCCTAGTCACTACATCTTCTTGCAAACCACAAAGGTCTCTTATAAAAAAGGACATAATTTAAGTAAAATACGATTCGGCAAACATAATCCGTAGAGGAAAGCAATTGTCAGGGCCAATTTAAACTACTTCTTCAAGTAACCATCTGTCCACATAACTCAAAGGTATCAATTAAAAAAGAATACAAGCTATTAGGCCTTTGTTATTTAGCAGCCGATCCGCCACAAAACAATTGTGCCACCATTACACTGCATTATTTGTAGACAAAACTTTTGCGTCAGAATTGCGGGATTCCTACAATTTGTAAAAAGGTTTATACAACAATAGGATCATATATTATTGCGCTAATAAGCGGTTATTACAATTCCAGTTGGTCTCTTTGTGTGGCTAAAACAAAGGGGCGAGTAACACATGCGTTGAGGTAAGCGCCGAGGGTCGCATCGTATGCCCTAAGCCTCTCCTAGTACCCCGAGTTACTGAGTGGTGAGCGCGGGGGCGCTATCCACTCATTGGGGCGTGACGGTGTGGTGGGTGCAGCCACACCATTGCACGAGGTCCGCTCGAGGAGCACTCTATGGCTCTCCGAAGCCGGAAGTAAGGCATTCGCCCTCCGAGGATCAGGAGTGCCGGCCGCTTGTCATTTGCAGCCGCAAAGCCCAGCCGGGCTGGCACTTGGCAGGGATGAAGCAGTATGCTTTGGCGTTACCTGAGTTTCTAGCAAGTTGCTGCCCACTGGCAACACAGGGAAGTTTGGTGGGTATGCACTTCCAATCTGGGAGGTGTGAGTCCTGTAGGACTATGTATACCAGGCCGTCTCGGCCGGAGGCGCCTAATGGATCCCTCTCTAGACAAAAAAAGCTTTGAGGGTCGTGAGACGGTTGAGAGCTGCTCAGGTCTGACTGGTGACAGACCAGCTGGATTGTTTGTACCAGGGCCTGATCTCTCAGAACTTTTTTGAGGAAGTAGGGCATACCGAGTCTTCGCTCAAATATAGCCGCTCAAATAAGTACCTCCACCATATAGAGTACCGCAGCTAAATGACCTCCGGGTCGTGTTACTGCCGGTGAGCAGGGTTTCAGGAGCTCGATGGGTGAGTGCTGCATCAGCACCCGGGGGTTAGGGTGAGCAACGCGCGTGTGATATCCCTGGTGTTGCAGGCGTAGGCTGCGGTAACCGCTTAACATCTGGCGGGCCGTAGGTGTGATGTCACTTTAATGGTATGTATAAAAAAAAAAAACTTAAAACACGGCATTTTATAAACCAAGGCGTGCGGATTCAAAAGGTCCCGTACATTTCTTAGCTTTTAAATCAGATTTCCTTATACAGATTCTAATGGAAAGAAACTATTGTGCAGAAAAAGTCTCGAGCACACATAATGCAATAGTTATGATAGTTATCCCATGGTTGCCTGTTCCCACGTCGGGTGCGCGGGCGCATGGCGGCTCTCTACAATGTCTGCGACGATGTAATGGCGCGCATTTTATTCCTTTTCGTGACCGTCTGACGTCCATTGGCCTGGGGTCACAGCACAGATAACCGGGAGTGTGGACAGAGCACTGAAGACAATAGATAGATAGATAATAAGGCCTACACCTAATTTTCTGCCTCGTGCAACTGGTCTTTGGAATCAGCTTCCGGCTGCAATTTTTCCGGATGGATATGACTTAGGGACCTTCAAAAAGCGAGCCTATAGATTTCTCAAGGGCCGGCAACGCACCTGTGACTCCCCTGGTGTTGCGGTGTCTATGGGCCGAAGGTGATCACTTACCATCAGGTGACTTTCAGGTCGGTTGACCCCTCTATCATAAAAAAAATTTAAAAAAAAAACACCATCTTTCAGAGAAAGAACGGTAACGGTAGGGTTTAAGAAACTAAAAAACGCGTCTTAATTGTGCGATTAGGTAATAAAAAATGAAAAATAAAAGGAACGCGCAACGCTATGGTGACTCCTCTGGTGTTCTATGGGCTGAAGTGGTCACTTACCATTAGGAGGGCCTTTAAGGCCCGTTTGCCTCCTCTGGCAAAAAAAATGCAAGAGCGGGTGAAATTTTTTATGGGACTTTTCGCAGTTTTCAAAGCAGGAAGCTAAAATCGGCACACAGACTCTTTGTTACTAACGAAAAACCTGGAATTTTATGGAAATCCTTTCCCAGCCCCTAAAAATGAACGCGTGCGAAGCCGCGGGCAACATATTACAAACAACACAAAGTACAATCTAGGCGGTCTTATCGCTTATAGCGATCTCTTCCAGACCACCCTTCAGGTAGAGGAAACCAGATTATTGATAGGAAACTAGTTTAAAAATAAATTGATTAGATTTTACTATCGAAGCACAATCGATTAGATTTCACTATGTTGAACAAACAAAGCAGCCCACTAATAATTGTGGCGACATATAAAAAGCTCTGTTTTACAATAAGATAACAAATGACATCATCAGGGCTGTTCCGCCAATCGAGTCTTATTAGAATTTATGTACCGTCCCTCGGTGCGCGTGCGCGCGTGCCCTCTACGATTCTTTACTCTATGGTCATGTTGCTGGCCACTTATTCAATGCGGAGTGTTGCGAAACGCCTGCTACTGTTTAGAAGTCTTTGAACTTTTCCAAAAAAGATTGGGGGTCTTCTTTATTTTTTTTTATGCGAGAGGCGGCTGACGAGCAAGTGTGATGCTTGATGGTAAGCAGTCGACATCGCCCATGGACACATGCTAACAACCGAGTTTAGGGTCGCTGCCGGCCTTTTAAATATGAATACGCTCGTTTCTTGAAGGTTCCCAAGTCGTAGCTGTTCAGAAAGACTGAAGACTGCTTCTTTACTCTATGATCATGTTGCGGGTCACTTGTAAGTGCGACGTGTTGCGAAACGCCTGCCACTATTTAGAAGTCTATGGACTATAAACTTTTCCAAAAAGATTCCGGTCTTTTTACTCTATGGTCATGTAGCGGGTTATTTATTCATTGCGGCGTGATGCGAAACCACAGTTTTGGAGTGAAACTATGACTACCTACTTGATTTTCCTATAATGACTCGGGTTTGTTCTTAAAAAATATTGATATGATTATATTAAAGCTCACGAAATCAATAATGATCATATTTAAATAGTATAAAACAAAGTCAGTCTACTGATAAAATCTTAGAGGTTTGTTAAGATATGTACTTGTTATTGTAAGAATAAAGTTTGTGTAACATAAAATATTTTAGTTCAACAACATGGCGATGCCATGTACGCCACGTCAGCTAGTTAATCATAAAACTAGCCATTTTGTAACACGGCCGTCTAAGCGCTTCTCCTGCTACAGTTATATTATACATGAATCAATTTATTCGTGCAGAGCTCGCGACCGACTGCATATTTTTCAATTACGTCAATTTAAAATAATACTTAATTTGCTATTGTGACTCATTGAGAGTATTGTGTCAGTTCGTACAAAGCCATGCTTGTATTGTGAGCGAGGCGAATCGAGACACGGTAATAACATAACGAGCTTTATATGTTAGTATAAAATTTGCAAAATTCTACTAATAGACAGCTATGCAGAATTATACGCACAATAGAAAAACGCTAGCTGTACAAGTACATGGTTACACAAATAATAAGAGTGACATATAAGAACAGGCAAGCGTATATCACCATCATCATCAGCCTATTGCAGTCCACTGTTGGATATAGACCTCTTCAGTTGTTCGCCACTTAGGGAAAACATTTGGAGCCACTGGAGGTTTCGCGTAGGGACTCGCTCCGTTGACGCTACGGTACGCATTCAATTGTGATGGTTATACCGCTACCAGTTGGTTGCCAGCGCCTCGTTTGTGCACGGGCAGGTGAGGTTGTTTTGGAGCGAAAGGATGATAGGCCGCTCCCTTACATCCCCTTACATGAGTTGTGTATGTCGTGTCTAATCTTCATGATACCGGCCCGAAATTTCAGTAATACACTGCGAAGTAGGGTGGCGATGGAAATGACATTAAAATCTAAATATACGAGAGAAACTGACTGACTGACATATCAACGCGGCTAACAGCCTAAAGGGCTAAACGTACGCACTTGAAATTTATAAGGGACGTAGCTTAGGTACCGTAGAGGTGCACTAAGAAAGGAGTTCCCGAAATTCCCGAAAACGAACGGGAAATATTGCGGGTGAACCGAGCCGTGGCGCGTGGATACCCCAGTATGTGGTAAAAACCAAGAAATATATAGATACATTTCTCACCCATCTATATTTAAAAGATTAATATTCATTCCACTTGTAAAATACTCTACACATTATTTATTAAATACTTAAACAACAATCTATAAAGAGTGTGTCTCATTACTTTGAAAAGTAACTGCATTTTATCGCATGGGATTATTAAAAATAATACCTAGCTATTATTTATTTTGACTCGGCAATGCTCGCTGCGTTCTTTTTAATAGCAGATGTTGATAATAATATCAAATTTTACACGTTGCATGCAAACTACTGACGATACTTTACGCACATATAACCATATAAATGCTACTATAATTGAAATGAAATAGGGTTCACAATCGCACGGTTGTTCTTCGGATCGTATAAAAACAAGTATAAAACTACATTGTATGAAAACATATAGAAAATAATCGTGCCCACAACATTTACACCTTTAAATAAAATTATACTTACTTGGAGTTTTCCTTGGCCAAGTCGGTTTTTGTGTACTGTCGCGTACTATTGCAATTGTTAGGAAAGTAATAGAAATAATTCTTATTATTGTTAAAATCGTATTCTTGAGAAATATTTTCTCATATGGCTACTCTTTCTAAGGAAAATTTTATGATAAAGAGGTTATAATGAGGCTTGAATGTATTTTTTAACATATATCTTTGGCTAGCCGATGAAACTTTGCATTATAGCTATTGAACATGCCTATTTTTTTTTTAAAACAGCACGGCCTAATTTACTTCTCTACATATAATGAAAAGCGAAAAAGACACCCAAGTCGCTGTGATAACGGGCAGGTAACAAACCATTCACCTGTCAGTTGCCACCGCCATGACCGGCCCGTAATAACTTACGAATTTATTTAAAATTTACAAAACTGCACTCCCAAGACTGTTTTATTATCAGATGTCGTTAATCGTGAATAAATTACAAAGCACGAATAACTTATTCGCATAGTTGGTATGAGATACGACGCTTCTTATAAAAAACCTACAAAATGTATTAAAACTTTGATTCATTGCTTGTTATCTGTACCAGCCTGTTAAATAACGTGTAATTAGTTAGCGAGGCAAATATTTTTATACTCATAATAAAGCAAAATTATTCTTGTATGTTATGTAAAAATGTACCGACATGCGTCTCTTTACATATTAATTAATTATATCTAACAGCGCTCTTTATAATGTTCTACATGTAAATATTATGTAAATGTCAATTATTTTATATTAAACGGAATCTTATTATAACGCGCTGGCAAGAAAATATGAAAAATTACTTTATTGTCTCGAGGTTTTTGTCATTGTGTGGTAAATTTATTTAAAAATTCTGAACTCACGCGACTCGTCTATAAATAACAGGGTTTTTTCTTTGAATTTCCTTAATAACAGTGATTACAAAATTACATGGTTGCTTTTTTTTGCATTTAATCAGTACTCATCTTTTGTTGCAAGACGTTGTGAATTGAATATTAATACATTTTATAATATATTGCCCGCGTTGTGTTTTTTCATGATTTAAATGGAAACTGCGGTAAGAACGTTCACCGCATACTTTCCGTTTTATGTCTATTATCTAGTAATAAATGAATAGAATTGAATTAAATTATAGTATCGACCACATTTTTTCTCAAATGATAAATCCATTATGTTGTAAGATAATGGATACATTTGCTAATAACAAAATATTCACAGTTATATTTACGAGGTTAACGGTCTTTTAACATTGCAGGAGCTAAGCTCTGAGGTTCAGTAGTTGGATTTTTTGATTGATGATGTATTAGTAATAACTATTTATAAATGAGCATTAACTATATGTCTGAAAATTTCACTACGAATTATAGATCTCTTGTTACAGTTAGTGATCTTAATTAGATTTGTATGCATTGCCCAACAGTAATTAATTACTAACTAATTGTCGGACAATTAACATACATTTTAGACACCACGATTTATTAACAGACACCATTTCGAAATCAATTCATTACATTATAAAACGCAATTGTATCCAGATAATAAAACAGAACTTATTAGTTAAATAGCAACACCTCACCCTTTCTTGTCCTTATCCTTTACCCAAAGGTTGTCTGGTAGAGATCGCTTATAGCGGTAAGACTGCCTGTGTTGCAAGACAAATGTCTACTAAATTAGTACTACTTCAAAGTAAATCTGTATGGTGTGAAATAGAGATTATCTATTTATTTTTCAAATTTCCATTCATCATCATCATCTTACTATTTGACTAATTTCTCTTTCTATTTCTATAAATGTTCGTCACCTTGACTATTTGACTAATTTCCATTTGGCAATCATAATTCTAACACCGCCGTAACACTTTTCGTCGCGTCTGTACAATCAGGTTCCGTTCGTATTGGCCACTTGATCGTTTTACATACATTTTAGTATCGCCAGGCACCTTCATATAAATAAAATATCTAGTTCACCCATACACAAGCACCTACAATGTTGCCCGCCTATTCGCTCACTCCCGGTTATTTGGTTATATCGTCGCGTTTAAGTTTAATTGAGCAATTTATATTCAAGTTGCACTGAAGAGTGTTTCTGCTATATTATTTATGGGCTGAATTAAAGCAAGTTCTGTAACGTTTTGTTACGTTTTAATGTTGCCGACTGGTTGGTCGGTGTATCTTAATTTTTTAACAGTACTATACATTAAATAGTTAGAGGAAAGGTTAAGCTGGAGTGGAGGATTTGTCAAGTAATGGCTATTTGTGGCATATTCTATTAATCATCCCCTTAGTGATGAGATTTTGTCCACATATCCCCTTTGCATCGCCGATAAGGGGATTTGCTTATTCCATTTAAGCGATCACCTGCGCAGGGTATCTTAGACGTTTTGTTCACAAATCCTCTCCGAATCGATCACCGCCAGGATATCTATATCTATACCTATAATAAATCTGTAGAGAGGTCAATTCTGTACATGAAATATTTTTTCAAAATAACTATCAGGGGGTGATTAGTGATCGATACTGATGCCAAAAATGCAATCAGTAAAATTTTTGTCTGTCTGTCTGTCTGTCTGTCTGTCTGTCTGTCTGTATGTTCGTTATAGAAAAAAAAACTACTGGACGGATTTTAAAGAAACTTGGTATGATTATTCTTCATACTCCTGGGCAGGTTATAGTATACTTTTCATAACGCTACAAACAATAGGGGCAGAGCAGTGACGGGAAGTGTGTGGGAAACGGGAGAAATTTTTATTTGCATGTTTGATCGCGCCTCACGCGAAAACTAATGCATGGAACTAAATGCGGTTTTCATCAATGTGTTGCTAGAAGTCTAATTTAAAATTAAGGTACCATTTTCTGGAAGTCTGTTATTTTTGAAACCCGATATCCACGCGTGCGAAGCACAGCTAGTTTTAAGAATAAAACTCTATGTAAATCCCCTAACCGAAAAACTGCTTCTTTGTTTTTTTATCCACGGGATAAGATAAGGTAATTTTTATTCTAAATCTGGATACCACACAGACAATATTATCCTACTAAACCTATTTATAATATAAATGCTCTGATTACAAGACTGGCTCGGTGGCTCAATTGGTGCCTCTGCCTTCTGAGCCAAGGGTCGTGGGTCCGATCCCCACACATTACAAACATTTGTGTGCATGAACATGTCTGTTTGTATTGGTCTGGGTGTTTTCTATGTATAATATGTATTTATTTACAAAAAAAATGTATCTAAGTAAGTTTATCAGTTGTCTAGTACCCATAGTACAAGTTTCGGCTTAGTTTGGGACTAGATGGCGCTGTGTGGCCCAGCGTGGCATGTCATAAAAAAAAGCGAAAGTTTGGTTGGATGGATGTTTGTTCCTCTTTCACGCATTATTTACTGAACGGATTTTAATGAAGCTTTACAGTAATGTAGCTTATACGTTGGATTACACATAGACTAAGTTTTATACGAATATTCAGATACGTTTTAGACGCGGGCAGAGCCCCGGGCAGCAGCTAGTATCTATTATATATTTATGTCTACGGAACTCTAAATACCCATTTCAGCTATCGTCTGATCCGGGCGGTCTAAATCTTAATTAATGAGTAATTTTAAGAGCATTAGAATAAATGAGCATTTTAAGAATTAATATTTCATTTTAGTGTATGAAGTTTATGTAGGTGTTTTATTTTAGCACAGACGCAACATACCTACCTACTTACTTAGATCCGTATGAGATAATTGCAGAATTTCATCAAAGATTAGACAATCCACTTGCAATTAATTTTTAACGCATTTAATCACTAAATAGTATAAAACAAAGTAGTTTTTGTCTGTCTGTTCCTAGACTTAGATCTTTAAATAGATAGATTTCGTTTTTTTAAGAGATCGATAAGTATATTGTTTATTCTACATCAAACAGTAGACGCAAAGAGATATAATAGACTAATGATACAGTTTATAAGAGTTATGTTCAATACATGTTTGTATGCATAGAGTAATTATGTGTAATTTATTTATTTATTTATTTATTTATTTTCAAATAAACCTTAAATCTATCCTTACAAGTTAACTCCTTAATACGACAGATTGGCTTAAAAATATTAATAACTATATACATCTTAAACCCTATAACTAATTACAAATAAAAGGACCTTCGCGAGTTCACTCAAGCTCTGTGGAGAAAAAATATCCAACCTCTCGTGAACTTCGTTAACAATGCCGATTGTACGGCTAAGCGGCGCCTTCGCCAGCAGATTAGTTCTGGCTGCAGGCACCAGCAGCAGGTGCGGGCGCCGCCGCCGCCACACGTAGCGGTCCGGCACGCACAGCTGCAGGTGTCGCAGCACGCCTGGGTTGTGCGCGGCCCCACGCAACAGCCTCACCACATACGTGGCGAGCGCGAACTCCCTACGCACCCTCAGTTGGTTATACCCGACCATACCGAGCACAAATAGAGTGGGGTACATTAATGGGTAAAACGGATATACTCCATACAGTTTGAAGTACAAGTGTCTGGTAAACTTGTTTTGTACTCGCTCCAACATTACACTGTACTTCGCTTCGTGTGGAGCCCATATTTGTGCATTGTGTTCTAGGTGACTTCTGACTAACGCATCGTATAAAACTTTGATTGTAGTAATATTTGTGAAGCCCTGAGTTTGTCTTAGTACGAAACCTAAGTTCCGATACGCCTTCTTACATATTTTGATGATATGCTCGCGAAAATTTAAATCCGGACTGATGTTTACACCTAGGTCTCGTACTTGTGTCACTCGTTGCATCGGTGTCGTCTCGACTTTATACTCGTAACGTACAGGGTTCTTCGCACGAGTAAAAGACATCACCGAGCATTTAGAAATATTAAAATAAAGCTTGTTCTCAAGGCTCCACTTCACCACTCTGTTGATATCGTCCTGCAAGCGTTCACAGTCACGCTCATTGTCTATTCCAAGAAGCAACTTAAGGTCATCGGCAAATAACAAACAACAACCATTTTGAACTACATCTGGCAAATCGTTTACCATCAGTATAAACTGGAGAGGCCCCAAATTGCTTCCCTGACTCACGCCAGATCGTGTGTAGTATGGTTCAGATTCGTACCCATTATAGTCCACGTATTGCTGTCTCTCCTTCATATAGCTGACAAAAAACTGTAATAGGTGCGGCGTACATCCGATTTCGGCAAGTTTCCTCAGTAGGACGTCGTTATCCACTGTGTCAAATGCCTTTTTAAAATCAAAATACGCCGCATCTACCTGCCCTCCAGCATCGACAGCCGGCACCACCTGCGTCGTGAAGTTCAGCAAGTTAGTGGTAGTGCTGCGCCCTGGTCTGAATCCGTGCTGTGCATCCGACAGCTGACAGCTCACTTGTCTCTGCAGGCAGCGCTGGACAGCCGACTCGAAAACTTTAGCCGGCGTCGAGAGTACAGCCACCGGTCTGTACCCACTTACATCAGGATCCGACTTACCTTTTGGAACTGGAACCACTCGCGTGACCTTCCAACAATCTGGGAATTTCGCTTGCATTAGACTGGTATTGAAGATGCGAAGAAGCGGTGCCGCTAGTATTATACTACAATCCCTAAAAAGGAACGCTGGTATACCATCCGGCCCCGATGACGCCTTTGGTTTAAGGCTTCTTAACGCTTCCTTCACTTCTTCAAAACTCAGCGTGTCTACATGCACCCAAGCATTTGTCGCCCTGCCTGCCTCCGCCGCCACTTGTACATCAAGACGCGGCGGGTTGGCGCTGTATACAGATTCAAAATAGTTTGCGAATTGGATAGCACACTCCTTATCAGATAAGTGCCGACCATCATGCACGATACCTTTTCTATTGATATTACTTCTCTTAGATTTCATGTATTGCCAAAATAACTTAGGATCTTTCGCAAACTGGCATTGAATTTTTCTTTTATATTCTTGATGAGCTATTTCTATTGCCTTTTTAACACGAGCTCTGGATTTTGAAAATGCTTTATAATCCGTATCTAGCTTCGTTTTCTTATAGTGTTTGTGTAGTCTAGCTTTAATTTTAATTTCTCTAATAATATCCGCAGTGTACCATTCGGGGTACACGTACCTTGAGCATTTCCGGCTTCTAATTTTTTTCGGTACCCATTCATCCAATTTATCATAAATAGTATCGTAAAAGAAGTTCAACATGTCCTCCAAATCATGCATCTCATAAAGTTCACTCCAATCCGTAGAAGAAAGCGAAGAGTATAACATCTGATAGTCTGCCTTATAGAAGTTCCATTGTGGTCTATTATTGTGTGCGCGGGCCGCGCCGTCGCCGAGCGTAGCGGGGTCGGTGGCGGGCGCGGGGGCGGCGGAGGCGCGCGCGGGCGCGACGGGCACGCTGGCCGCGAGCGGCGGGTGGTGCGCGTCCACGGGCACGAGCGGCGCGTCCGCCGCCGCCACCGACACGCGCCCGCCAAAACCCGCGCTCAGAACCAAATCTAACTGACGACCTAGACAGTTAGCTACATAGTTATGTTGAGTGAACTCGCAATAGGACATAAAACATTCATAATAATTATTAATATTTACAGACTTACAAGAATACAAATTAAAATCACCAACTATTATTACTTCTCTATAACGATCACATAATTTTTCAATTAACCTAAACAGTATCATATATTCGTTTTCTGAGCTCCCCGGTGGAATGTAAACAACGCAAATCAAAAACAAAAATCTATTATTTAAATGAACAGTTGCACAAACCATTTCGAAAACGTAGGTATCTATCGACGCGCCCGGGACCGGCACCTGTCGCAGTTCGAAGCGGTGTGTGGCCACGAGAAGCGCGCCGCCCTGCTTCCGTCCGTCCGCTCGATCGCAACGTAATATATTATATCCCTGCGGGACTATTTCTGCATCTTGGATAGATTCATTGCAGCCTGATTCAGTAATTGCGTATAGGTCTGCATTCAATGACTCTATATTGTTCCTAAAGCTGTCCAGTTTTGTGCGTAGCCCCCGAACATTTTGGTAAAATATTTGTATTTCGGCTTTACTCTGTGATGTTCTTTTTGGATGATCTACGAAACCAAGTCCACTCATTAAATTCAGCGTTTACAGGCCACATTTCCGCATTATTTAATTTATGGTAAGCTTGTTCAGGTACGCTAATTACAAAGGAAGAATAGTCCCGTTCCGTCTTATGCTTAATTTTCACAATTTTCATACTCATTTCTGAGCCGCACATGCTTTTGATATAGTCAGCCATTGCTTCTTCTGTAGTTTCCGGGTGCAACCGCCATACATGTAGATGTTTCTTTCGTTCCATCGCTACTAATCCTTTATACTCAGTATTATTTCCAGTTCTCACATCCTTAGCCGATCTGTTAGATTTTTTGTATTGCACCGTCGTCCAACCGCCCTCATCAGGTTTATCTTGGTTAGCTTCTCCTGTAATTGCGCCGGCACTCTTATCACTCGCTTGTACCGGATTAATAGTTGATTCAACTGATTTCGTGGCCCCACTGATGTTTACATTTTGCTTTTGCATTTTGGCGCGTTGTTGGTTACTGTTATTATTATTAACAAGTTTGTTGGGATTGTCACTGGACTTTTGGTTAATGTTATTGTTCGAATAATCTGTGTAGTTTACTGATGATACCTCCTTACAAGGCTGTTGCAGATTGCCGTGCTCAGTACACCTGGAACACATTCTTTCTTCTAATCTCATCATAAAATTGGTCAGTTGATTGAGATCATTTTTGGTCTGAGAATATTGAAACTGCAAATGTGCTAAGGCACTCGCTTGGCTGTCCAGCCTAGCCATTATATCGGCACGGAATTGTCTCAGTTCCATGAGCGTGCTCGATGCGTAATCTACATCTCCATCCATCTGTACTGGGGTAAAACACGCTTGGCTCCCTCTCTGCGTGTTCACATTGCGCATGGGGGTGGCGGTGATACTACCATCAGTGACACTATGACCACACACCGGGGTTTCAACATTGCCGCATTTCGGGTTTAAGCAAATACATTCCGGACATATCCATTTCATCTTATATGCCTTTGTAAACGTCTTAAAGACATCAGGATTAATCTGCAGACATTTGAGCTCATATCTTTTCTTACAGCATTCATTAGAGCATTCCATGAAACGGTTATCAACTATTGTTGAGCAACAGCCGCTGCATTCGGTGGACATGTTATTGTTCCAAATCTTCGTTGTGCGCAAGTATTCCGCGCCTCGCGGTCCGGCGTCCGGCGTGTGCGAAAGGGACGAATTATTTGTCGCACGCAGCCCGTCTCTTTTACCCGAGGTGAGGAAGAGCCTACCTCAGATTACGCAGGTCACGCACTTTAACCCCGCGAATAAAAATTCGTAAATAACTTCACACCACTTTAGTCCTTAACACACTTTAAAGTTTATGTACTTTATAGGTCAAAATTGCGTAATTTAAGACTATATAATTTAGGAAATCACCGATAAGACGTCCGCACTCTAGCGCTTCACGAGCGAATGAGAAAATGAGAAACGAGAAACACTGATAATTTTGGAGGTTTCTCGTGTGCTTTTTAAACACCCTAAGCAAAGCGGGGGCTTAATCCATATTAATATTATAAATGGGAAAGTGTGTCTGTCTGTCCTGTATGTTTGTCTTCTTTTACGGCAAAATGGAGCGACGAATTGACGTGATTTTTTTAAGTTAACATAGGCAACTTTTTGACCCTTTCTGACATAAAAAACACATCTGTGACATACCTATATGAACGCGGGCGAAGCCGCGGGCACATCTAGTATGGAATAGTTTTCTTTCATAATTATGTTTACCAGTTCCATGAAAATCGACTTGTTCTCGATTTCTATATTAACCCGAACATAAATAAATGTCGCAGAACTCGGCTCAAATAAATAGTACAATTCCATTATTGTGTCAATTCCGATGTAAATTATTATTATATTATTGTTGCGTCTGTACTTTTCTGAAAAGGTATTCATGTGTCGTTCACGTCACGCCAAAATAAAATCACATAGCGTTTGCTAATTTTGGACTGTATTACAATGTGCTGAGAGTATAAAATTGTAAGGCAAGATGTATGCGCACACGCACAGTCGACGTCTGATTGCTTTCAGTGGACTTAAATTGAAATATTGATATTTATTTTAGTATTTTTATATGCGAAAGTACCTAATACTGAGCCTACCAATTCACAAGAGGTTTAGTTCCTCGTTCTTGCCCCGTGCCATTAAGCCATGGAACGCCCTTCCAGCTCATGTGTTTCCTTCCTCTTACAATCCTGGGTTCTTTAGGCGGGGCGTGAAACGGCATCTCAGTGGGCCTTCGGGGTGAGGGCGACAGGCGCAATGGGTTCTATTGTGCCTGTCGACCTTACTTTTGGACCTCACGTCCGCTTACCATCAGGTGGAGTGAGGTCATCCTGAAAGCTCTTCTTATAAAATAAATAAATACACCAAAATTGACACCTAAGTAACAATGTAACATTCCTTAAGAGTTAGTACTGTTCTTTGTAATATTATAAATGCGAAAGTATGTTTGTTTGTTACGCTTTCACGGTTTAACTACTCAACCGATTATAGTGAAAAATGTTATTTGGCAGCCTTCATTAAAAATACCGTTGATAAGAGCCGTATTTTCACGGCCGTAAGTTGATTTTCATACATTATAGTTGTTTGGTTTTAGATTTATTTATTTAATGGAATGTCAACATAAATAGATACAAAAACAAATTACAATAATAAAGAATTATGCTAACTGTTTTTACAATTACAGACAATCACAACATGCATTACAGATCCTTAAAGAATAAATGTATTAAAGAACAGTAAAATGTCATTTTAAAATTAAAATAAAATAAGGCATCAAAATAGTCAAAAAACAGAGCTCCGATTCCCAAGCAAGTAGCTTTAATAGTTGTGTTATGGGTATCAGAACAAAGAAGGTACCACATACTTAGACCATACCGACACCTAGATACGGACAAAAACAGAAATATTTATCACATGAGTGTTTGTCTCGGGTGGGGATTGAATCCAAGACCTTTGGTCCAAAAGGCGCCACCGGGCGAGTCAAATAACAGAAAACTTGTAAGGAAGTATTGCCACTAGGTTGCCAAAAGCCATGTCCTTTGGACAGGACATGTAATATGACCTTATGATAAACCTATCATATAATTTTATTAGGGATGTAACCCATCATCTTTTCGCTTCAAGCTAACCTTACCTGCCCGTGGTGCATCCTGCCGAATAACAAACGAGACGTTGGCAACCGACTGGTGGCGGTATAACCATCACGATTGAAGGCGTAGCTAAATACCACAGGCCGATGACGGGCAGCAGCGTCATCGGAGCGAGAAGCTACACCCTACAATCGCCAACCCGCCTAGCCTGCCCAGTGTGGTGATTATGGGTATATCCTCCAGATGTTTGGCCTAAGTGGCGAACAACTGGAGAAGCCTATGTCCAGTAGTGGACTGCAATAGGCTGATGATGATGACGATAATTTTATTGTTAAACAGTCCTGTAAACGTACAAAACATGGTTTTACCAAACCGTAGTTAATTAGGTTGAACTAAATGATTTTAACTATCCATCCGTCTCTTTCTAATCAATTATTCGATCTATACGATATGCTCTCGCGAAAAAGAGACAGGTACTGAACACCGTTCGTCTTCGTTAATATTAATAATGAGTTACGAACATCATTCGTGCACTATGAGTCATGTCTCGGCTGATGTGAATAACCGGCCATCTTCACTAATAAACTGTCTGTGTGTACTGTTTTGATATTAGTTTGTACTTGTATGTGTAATAATACGTGCGATTTTTTATTTTTCTTAAATAATTTTCGTATGGGAGCGTTTAAGCTCGTTTCGATGGCAAAGTGGTTAGGCTCTTAACTTTCGTGAAAGGCAGCGGTTCATTTCTCGTTACGCCTTTTCAAGGAATCCATCTTGGAGAAAAACCTATAAAGAAGTTATAAGGTTATGAGACATATGTATTTCTTCACACTCTGGTATTAAGCAAGTTATCAACAAAAACAAGTAGCTTGACCGACATTTTCATTGAATCTAAAATTGTGTCATTTCATTGAACTTAGACCAAAAAAAACAACACCAAATTTATACACTAAAACCCGTTATTCAATAAAAATATGTAGGTAGCAACAAAATAGATCGACCATGCATTCGTTAAACTAACCTCCAAAGAATCGTACACAATTTATGATTGACTAGCTGCGGCCCCGGCTTTTCCCGCGCGTGAATATCAGATTCCCGCACAGTACAAACATTTGTGTTCATGAACATGTCTGCATGCATTAGTCTGGGTGTTTATTATGTATAACAAGTATTTATTTATATAACAAAAGTATCGTACTAAGGGTATCAGTGGTCTTGTGCCAATTGTACAAGCTTCGGCTTAGTTTGGGGCTAGAACGTGATGTGTGGCCCAGCGTGGCATGTCTTGGGTTATTTATTTATTTAGACTACTTAGTGAAGGGAGAAATTTAAATGCGACAAGTACAAGACGTATTTGCGAGTACGCGAGTATTTTCTCTACACGATTCTCTATAGGACCTTGGTCTATCCCAGTTACTAGTTAACTAACGTATCCAAGTACTATCGACGGGTAAGCTTGTAGTTGAAATAATAATATATTTAGTTTAATATAGCGACTCCCGGCGGCCCAAATGGAGTTTAATATGTATGAGAGCAATGACACGCACGCACTGACATTTTAATATAATAATACCTATTGCCACTAACGAACGCTCTCGTTGGCCCCTTAAGTGGGCTTCAGTTGTTCATGAAAAGAAAAATGTGTGCGTTTGTTTGAAACTCGGAACCGATTGGAATTCAATGGAATAGAAGAGAAATAAATAATCCAAGACATATCGAGAGGGATAAGGGATAAGGGTAAGGGAGCGACCTGTCATCTTTTCACTCCAAGCTACCTCCACCTGCCCGTGGTGCATCCTGCCGAATGACACACGAGGATCTGGTAACCGTCCGGTGGCTGTACGTAGCTAAATACCAAAGACAGATGACGGGCAGCAGCGTAAATGGCCCTGCCTCCCCCAACCCGCTTGCCAGGTGTGGCAATTATGGGTAAATCCTCCAGGTGTTTGCCCAAAGTGGCGAACAACTGGAGAGGCCTATGTCCAACAGTGGACTGCGATGGCCTGATGATGATTTCAAGAGGTAAAGGGCTGTGTGCGAGTATTTGGACCCTGCACCGTTAATTGGTGTGACCGCGTCATGTCCCTGCACGTACAATGGTAAAGTAAATACCCAAGACATGCCGCGCGCTGGGCCACACAGCGCCATCTAGTCCGAAACTTAGCCGAAGCTTGTACTATGGGTACACTCAAACATTTACAAACAGACATGTTCATCACACGAATGTTTGTCCCGGGTGGGGATCGTACCCACTACCCTTGGTTCAGAAGACAGTGGTCACTAGCCAATTAAACCACCGGGTTGAGTCATTTAATCGAAGTAATTAAAATTTTTTTTTTTGTTAAAATCTTAGTTAAATTTTTATTAATATTGGAAGCGATTCTACTCTCGATCGTGAACAAAGTAATATCAGCTTTTGCAAGGTTCATTAACACCTTGTAAAGAGAATACTTGCTACCTAATTGTGCTGTGTCATTTAAATTTTTCCTTTGTCTGACAAAATATGGTGCAATAATTGTTTAATTAATACACGACACGAAATTGGGAGCCCTATTTCTTCAATTATTATTTATCGTCGTTAACATAAATAAATCAAACGTGCAAAATGATAATTGAAGTGATTGAATTTCGCGGACATTTTTCTGTTGAAAAGCTAATTGTTTTCCCAATTTACTCGAACGGCGCGTTTCTCTCAAATTTTAATGTGATTTTATAAACGGTTAATGTTCAGAGGCACTTTTGATAAATGCCTGCCAATTATTTCAATAAATTAATTAGTTGCACACGATATTACGATTCGTAGCTACTGAAAAATTGTAAAAGGGAACTTGTTTCATCATTATTATCTGTTTGCAGATGACCAGTGCTGGACATAGGCGTCCCCAAATGACAAAAGGGAAGTTTTGGGGGTCAATTATATATTTAGACTTTATATTTAGACCGTATTTTAGATCATGAAAATTTATTGGACACTTTTTTTCCCTTTTTTCATTCAAATAAATATAGCAAAGATACAAGGCATGCGATGCCCTTGGTCTTGTAGGCGTTCATGGGCTGCAGGCGGTCCGGCATCCATTTTGTCAACCTTATAAGAATAAAATAATATCGAAAAGTAAAAAAAAAACAATACCCCGCCCCTCTGGTACAGACAACGCACCGTCACTGTAATTGCGCCGGACATCAGCTGATTATCGGTCCGTATAATTTAATATAATGCATAATTGTCACAAATTAAATATCTACTGACGATTCGCGACGTAATCGAATAAATGGAATTCTGACTGGTTGACCGGCTCAGTGGCTCGATCGGTAGTGACCTCTGCCTTCTGGGCCAAGGGTCGTGGGTTCGATCCCCACACATTACAAACATTTGTGTGCATGAACATGTCTGTTTGTATTGGTCTGGGTGTTTTCTATGTATAATATGTATTTATTTACAAAAAAAATATATATCTAAGTAAGTTCTAGTACCCATAGTACAAGCTTCGGCTTAGTTTGGGGCTAGGTGGCGCTGTGTGGCCCAGCGTGGCATGTCTTGGGTATAAGAAATTAATAAAGTCACATTATTAGAGCATTAATTTGCTGCGCCCTTCCAGGTTGTCACATGTATACCTTTCACGATGTTGCATCTTCTGTTATTTTGTAATGCGACAAGCAATAAATGATTTTGAAATGGATTGAATTTAGGTCTCAAGTCTTTACAACTGACAGAATCCGATTTAAATAGTTGCCACCAATACCACACGAAAAAGAGAAGACACACACAATAAGTCTTCTCCAGTTTGCATTTATGAAGAGGTAGAATAATGTATTAGCCGCAAAACATTGGAGACATCCACTTTCGCGGAAAAACAAGCTTTGCATTTTTAAAAGAGCTATCCCCGATGCGGTCACTCAACGCGACACTCCCCCTCTCCCCCTTTAACCCCCCCTCCCCATTTCTTCACGAGGGCTAATCGCTAATTTACCTAAGCGGTGTGAAAAGGCAACAGGGCTCGATGAATCGCTCTACAAATTTGATTTCTCACTTTAAACTAGGCTCACGCGAGTCGTGGGGTGGATTTTTCACTTATATGTATAGGAGGTAGAGATAATGTGAAGAGATTTTGGGATTGAGAGGTTAGGATTGGCTGATGTTACATTGCGTTGTCTGTGTGATTTCCAGATTTGTGATGGAACCACCCCGTCTCAGTCCAAGAGTGTCGTAGAGGCCTAAGTGAATGTCAGGAATCCGCAATTTGTGTACTAATTAAATAAATAAAAAAATAAAGAAAATTCATTTAAATCATAAAACTAAAACAGGTACACTGTACAGCCATGAGTCTTTAACACTTTCACAAAACAATAGATGGGGTGGGTGAGGGGTACCCACCCCATCTATTGTTTTGTAAAATTATGATAGGGCATCGCTAGTCATTGTCGCATAGAAAGAACTGTGACCATATATGCATGCATGTTCCTATTCTTTAAACGGGACTTAGTTTTAAATGCGTTTTCATTATCAGGTATGGTGAACTGTAATGAACTAACATTATTTGGCTTTAGCCATGGCGATTATGGCTAAAGCCTCCAGATGTTTGCCCAAAGTGGAGAGGCCTACTTCCAGCAGAGGACTGCGATCAAGAGGTAGGGCATAGCGAATCTTCGCTCGAATTGAGCCGCCCGTCCGGGGAAGGACCTCCACCCTATAGAATACCGCAGCTAAATGGCCTCCGGGTCGTGTTTCTGCTGGTGAGTAGGGTCTCCGGAGCTCGTGGGGGGTTAGGATTGAGCCGGCATGGCAGTGGCAACTGACAGGTAACTAACCAGTTACTTGTCAGTTGTCACAGCGACTTGGGCTTCTCTTTCGTTTTCCATCAGGCGGAGGGAAGCCATTATGTCGAGCTACTATAAAAAAAATATATAACTCAAAGCACCAAACCACTGGATGGATCGGGCTGAAATTTGGCATGCAGGTAGATGTTATGACGTAGGCATCCACTAAGAAAGGATTTTGATCAATTTTACTCCCAAGGGCATAAAAAAGAGGATGAAACTCTATTCCACGCGGACGAGTCGCGGGCACTGCTAGTTCAATATGAGCCTGTATCATAAAACTTACTAAATCCTTATACATAATTCCCCCCACTGAGTTCACACAAGTTCACAATAATTTAAAGTTAAACAAACTCTAATTGAATTTTAAACAATTTTATCCTGCAAGTGTGTGTATTAAAAAAACTTTATGAATGCATCACGGAAAGTATGATAGCACTGTGTTGTTGATGCATCACTCTGTTAAGCTGTTTTGTCCTTTATAACTGTGTGATTAAAGTCGTTTTCCGTTTGAGCTTATAACGTTTAATATAAGTTTGTGTGTGCGTTCTTGCAAAAATTACTCTGCACAATATATGGTGCGCATAGGCCGTAGCGAATCATATTAATAAGTTTGCTTTTTATCAATATACCATAAATATGGCGCATACATACCCACAACTATTGTATGTTACTCGTCTCGTTCACGTGTTTTTGTAACGCATTGCAATTAATGTGCATGCAACTTGGTTTTAATTAATGTTTAAACGGTATCTTAAATTATCTGCTTGGTTCGCCTTTTTTTTATTCGCAAGTTATTATGTTGCCTGCAACAGTGTTGGGACTGTTGGGTGACTAGGAAATTTATACTCAGCTCAGTTGAAGTGTTCCGGTTTTTGTAACTCTGAATAGTAAAACTGTGGAGGAGTTCATACTGATTCCTGGTAGTTGATTATTTTTTGACTGTTTCGTTCCTAGCAGTGAGAAAGCCTTCTTCTCGATAAAAGCTGCATTCCGAATCCGGTGGTAGTTTACTTCCTTTTAATTTACACACTTTATTCAATATTGACGATTTATATGTGCTTGTAAAAGTCTATATGAATAAATAAATTTTTGATTAGATTTGATTCTGCTCCCCCAATAGTCCGGTGATGATGACAATGCCGCCCTGGCCATCATCGTAGTAATTTAGGAAAAAAAACTGTTTCGTTTGGTCTAGTGGTCGCAGGCGCCATCTGATAATCGAAACGTCCCGAGTTCAAATCGCGAGTCGGGTCTGAATTTTAGGTCAGTTTTATTTTTCTATAAAGAAATTTCTCAGTGGCAGTTACCAAGTCAAGAAGTAGAACGGTGATGCGCCAACGTGCATTAGAAAGCCCGTTAATCAGTTACTCCTGTGTTATCTCTATCCTGTTATGACGAGGCTGTGTGGGGATGGACACTTTTTATTTAATATCTCCTACGTGGTCGGCTAGTCTTCTGGGATCTCCTGAATAAGGTATGGATTGGCAGTTGTCGAGATTCCATCAGGAGTCTCCACACACAGTGCACTTATGTCCTCCGGAATTCGTCTCACATCTTAAAGAGAGGTAGGGCATAGCGAATCTTCGCTCGAATTGAGCTGCCCGTCCGGGGAAGGACCTCCACCCTATGGAATACCGCAGCCAAATGACCTCCGGGTCGTGTTTCTGCCGGTGAGTAGGGTTCCCGGAGCTCGTGGGGGGTTAGGGTTGAGCCGGTATGGCAGTGGCAACTGACAGGTAACTGACCAGTTACTTGCCAGTTGTCACAGCGACTTGGGCTTCTCTTTCGCTTTCCATCAGGCGTAGGGAAGCCATTATGTCGAGCTACAATAAAACAAAAATCTGGATGTTTTGAGAGACTTCCCCCAGTGATCATCTGCTGCTCTTACCTTTGCTTGAAACCAGTTTGGTGTGTGCGATTTGTCTGGCGTATTTTTAATTAAATTATTTGAACCGCACTGTTCTCGAAATTCGGTCAGATAAATTTTATCGCAAAAAAGTAGTGTTGTATTTTTATTAATTTAATAAAAAATAATCAACATTTAAATGTTGACAGGTGTCCGCGCACCGTGCAACTCATACAAAGTAACATACAATAATAGTAGGTTAATGGCTCTAATTAATGCCTAAATTATACATATTCGTCATTAAACAATTCATTTATGCGTTGCATGTGTCCAATTATTATAGTAGTCTTACTATGAAATGTCAGACGACCATGCAGCTACTATGTTGCGCCTGAGACACGTTAGCCGTTGGACGTGAAATGTTGGTCACGCGAACGACACGCCACGCTGGGCCGCAGAGCGCCATCTAGTGCCGAACTAAGGCGAAGCTTGTGCTATGGGTACTAGATAACTGATAAAATTACTATCCTTTTTTTTTCATTCAAAATGAGTTTGCGCTTGTCTGCGATTCGCCTGATGGTAAGCGAAATCGTAGTCTTTTAAAATTAAACTTACTTTCTTTTTAAAAAATAAATACATAAATAAATAACCCAAGACAACCCACTTTGGGCCACACGGCGCCATCTAGTAGCACATTAAGCCACGATATGCGTTCGCGCGACGCATAGTAACATTTGTGAATACGACCGAGTGTGTCCGAAGTAAAAAGGTGCAATTGATTAACTTCCAAAGGAGCCACTGGGTCAAACCCAATTGTGTATAAAATGTTCCATTTTCGCACCGTTTCCCACTGTTTAAAAAGCTCTAATCCGCCGCATTAATCTCTTGTCCAGTGGTTAATGAGTTATCGTGTGGCTGTTACCTATTTCTACAGTTCAACAGACTTTTTACCACTCTTCTTTAATCAGACTGGTTTTTATTAAGTTTCAGGCGGCGTTTTTTTTTCTCTCTTTGCAATTAAATGTTAGCGCCGCCGCCAGGGTTTGCCCGCAATTTTATAATGGACAGAAAAAGTTGCCGTTGGAGCAATGGCGGTACAGCTGAAAGATAGTCAGTGAAGAAAGTCATGGAAAGGTTTTTTTTTATAGTAGCTCGACATAATGTCTTCCCTACGCCTGATGGAAAGCGAAAGAGAAGCCCAAGTCGCTGTGACAAATGGTTAGTTACCTGTCAGTTGCCACTGCCATGCCACTCACCAGCAGAAACACGACCCGGAGGTCATTTGGCTGCGGTATTCTATAGGGTGGGTTAGAATGTTTGGTTGAGATAAACGATCGTATCTATGTTAGGTACAACAAATTAATTGTATACATGTGAACAATCTTGTATTTTTCACGAGACTAAAATTGTCTTTCCTTTCATTTATGAAAATGCATAATTTTTATTTCAAATTATGGCGGGCAAAATATTGAGTGGCGTTTTGTGTTAGAGAACACTATAATAAAATATTTACTAGCAAAACCGTCTTATGGTAATTTAACAATTAAATAAGTAACTAGCCAAACCGCCCTCCCTTCGCTTCGGGTTGTTTAGGTTGCTATGGTAACGTTTTCAATACACGTCAGTTTGAAAGATAGCCTTTTGGTAATTTTTTCACACCTTCGGTTACATTATTAAACTTTTAGCACGGATCCCTAACGTTTTTATAAATATAATATACCCTTTGTTCACCGGAGATAGTGTAGCTTTCCGACAGTGAAAGAATTATTCAAATCGGTCCAGTAGTTTCGGAGCCTATTCATTACAAACATACAAAAATAGGTACAAATCTTTCCTCTTTATAATATTAGTGTAGACTAAATGTCAATTCGTAATGCTATTTGTTTGTTTGTTTAGATTGCTTTTTATTCAAAGGCTAACCTATAATCATATGATTGCCTCCATTGAGCGCTCACTAAGCATTACCTTGCTGCAATTTCTTCAACTGTGACGTAGTTGTACCCACAATTATATAGTTCGTGGTCGGACATGATTTAATTTCGTAGTTTTCTAAAGGTTTCTCGAGAGCTTTATAAAAGTATTAAGCTCTGTACTTTTATAGTTAAGGACTTATATTATTAATTGTTTTCTATTAAAACTAGACACTTTTGCATTTAGTTTTCTGTTTAAGTGGTGTTTTATTCAGGTATACGATAGTATTTTGACTTTTTGTCTTAAAAATAATGCACTGGAATGTTCAATTAGTATCTACTTAATAGGTATTTTGGACCTTAAACTAGCGCATTAAAGAATAGAATGCTAGTAAAAATATTCCTACTAATGATAAGAGCCGTTCTCTAGAGTCCCTCGGGCTATTTCTGGTATTTATCATAATAGGATAGTGCTAATTTATAAAAAAAAAATATACGCTTGCCTAAGCTTAGCAGAAGAATAAATAAAAACGCATCGTCTAAGTAATGCAAGTGCAGGTACAGGTAGCAAAATTTCTATTTGATTATTTATTTTCTAAAGAAACAAGCAGCCATCTCTTTTGGTCCACACTGTATGATCGATTAGTCGGCATTTATGCGCCCAAGTCTTTAACAAACAAAGCGTAACTGCTATCTTATTCTCATTAGATTAGGTTCCAAAGTCGAACAGCAGCGAGAGCTTAAGCAATAATTGTCTTAATTAGAAGCATTTAAAATAATTGTTGTCGTTTCTTGAAAGGAATAACTTCTTTGGTGACTTTTTTGTTTTATATTATTTTCATACTTCGGAATATTTGTTACATTGTTTCGGACAAAGCTGTATAAATAAATTAAGTTTAAAAGTGGTCGTGACATGTAATGTGACTTAATGACTAAGTTCCGCTGGTATTTTCTGTAAAACAGACGAAGGAAGGTGAAATTTAGTATGTTATTTGTTTGTAGCTTAACAAAGTAATTTAAAGCTAGTTACAAATTGTTTGAAAATGATTCTTAAAGGTCCACTCATTATGAATTATTCATGTATCAGATTCAGATTACGTGTAAATGTAATGTAAACAAAAGTTTAATGCATATCTATATTGCAAAAGTTGTACAAAATTGTTATTCCTTTTCTTCTTGCTATTGTAAACTAGTAACTGCCCGCAACATCGTCTGCAAAATTAGTGCTTCAATTAGCAATAATGTTGCAGTTTCATTAAAATTGGTTCAATGGGTTTTTGCGTGATCTTTTACGCCTCCATCCATCCATACGTAAATATCTAAGTAAGTTTATCAGTGGTCTTGTACCCATAGTACAAGGTTAGGCTTAGTTTGGGACTAGATGGCGCTGTGTGCCTGGCATGTCTTGGCTTATAAAAAAAACATTTTTTCGCATTTACGACAGAGTGCGAAGAACCCGTAGGCTGTTCTTTCTTTTTTATACTAGGACTGATAAAATGGCTGCCAACCCGCCTGGTGGTAAGCTGCAACCACAGCCCACGAACGCCAGCAACACCAGGGGCATCGCATGCGCTTTGCCGACCCTTTACCTTAAAGCGCCCCATACCGTATTCCCCTGAGAGAATTCTTTGATACATTTCTTTGCATCTGCAGGTGACAAAAGGCCTTTATAACGGCCACGCCACTTCTAAGGAAAGTTTACACAAGCGTACCGCAAAAACCTATTCGAATAGGCGTACACGACTGTATATTATTGCGAGATGCCGTTTCAATTGCCTATAAATTACTTAACTCCATACGTATTTCCATTGCAGCACTGTTAATAGGAATTAATAATGCTAACTATCGGTAATGTTTAGATGCGCAAAGTTTCTATGTCAATACGTACATGTGTAAAATAAAACAATAAAATAATTAGTCCAAAAACGTCCACTGCTGGACATGGGCCTCCACATGGACCGGTTCCGAGCGTTCTAGGTCCTAAGGATCCCTAGTATCTTAATCAGGTCATCAGTTTATCTTGTGCCGTCCCCTACTGCGTCTTCCCTCTCGCGGTAGCAACTCGAGAAACTTTCTTACCCATCTAAAATCGGTTCTGCCAGGGATGTGGCATGCCCATTGCCACTTCAACTTGCTTATTCTTTTGTCTATGTTGGCCACTTTGTTGCCTCTGCAAACATTATAGGTTCTGTCCCGCAGGGAAACTCCGTTACATTGAAATATTCAGTACAAACATTTTGAAGGCAAAGAAACAGCAAGGATGCGAGTTCATCACCAGATAACATAAATTGACCAATGACATTGTTCCACTCAAGTGTGATTAGAGCTTGAATAATAAATGTACTTGAACCTACTGTTGATACACTTTAAACTGTGGCGCTATCTTTCTTCTTTCAACGTACATCCTTTTTCCTATGCAAATAAATTGTAAACAAAACTGCCGAGCGATTTGGTTATTATATTGTATTGTATTCACGCACACACAGTCCCCGAGACGCCAGAACTTTACAATGCGATGCATAGTAAATGCTAACGACAGTACGGTTGGATATAATTTGGTACAAGGGCGGATACAATACTTATGGCTTGAAATCCACAGTTATCTGAATATTAAGTAGTGTGTTTAGCGAATTGTGACCTGGTCTTCATTTTGCTCCGCTCCACTTCACTGAAATCGTAGCGATAAAAGGTCATGGACAGGAGATTATGATTTTTAGGGTCCCGTACCTCAAAAGAGAGACCTTTTTTCCCAAAAACACGACAAGGTATCAAGCTGTAATTCGAAATACTCAGATCTATTGTCTCTTGGATGTCCAAGCTCCACAGTTCCTCACAGCTGTAAAGAAGTCAAATTTCTAAACCAAACGCAATGAAATAATACGCCCTTATTTGCTTCGGGTGTTTCAGAACTATCAAATAAACACATTGCGTTAGATTAATGGCGTTTTAGCAAGGATCTCTAATGTTTTCTAACAAACAATAAAACCTATGTTACTCAAGGTGAATGTAGCTTTCTAATGGTGGAAAAAATCGGCACTGTACGCCTAGTAACTTTTTATTAATCTGTGACTATAGTGAGTTTATTCATTACAAATATACACACACACACCCAAAAATACATACTTTCTCTTCATAATATTCTTTTCTTTTTCAACCTGTGCTGTTTCATTGCTGGGTTTGCCTTGATAATATGTACTCGTATTACTGTACTGTAGATTTATATAGTACGCGTCACGCGATTCCGATTCGCGCTTGACCTATTGCCTTGATAATACTCGTATTACTGTACTGTAGATTTATATAGTGCGCGATTCCGACTCGCGCTTGACCGTTGTTTTTGCCACGGGCCGTCCAGCTGTAAAACATGTCACACTGTCATTCGCTCAGTTGCGGCGACACTGTGTGGGTGTATCGAGACACGAAGGTCGTCGACATCTCTCATTGTAATTTACAATTTATTTAAATTTTACAATTTGATAGATGAGCGCACGATACAGCGTCTTTGTCTGCCACGTCAAACTTACAATGCTCAATGCAATGTAATTAATGGGGACATACACGTTATGTGTAATTGTAATTTAAGCGTTCAACTAGACTAGTGAACGCTTTTGGACAGTAACTGCGTTGCTATGGTAACGGGGGCCGGACTACGGACGCCCTTTTTTTCTTGTCGGGAAATAATGTCTTTACGCTTACATTGGCAGGCTCGATGACTCATTTGGTAGTGACCTCCGCCTTCTGAGCCCCAAGGGTCGTGGGTTCGATTCCCGCACAGTACAAACATTTGTGTTCATTAATATGTCACTTGTCTAGTACCCATAGTACAAGCTTCGGCTTAGTTTGGGGCTAGATTCCATACTGTAGTCTTGGAGAGAGCCTCGGCCTAGCTTAGGATTAGATGGCGATGTGTGGCCAGCGTGGCATGTCTTGGGTTATTTTATAAACCAGTGCTGGGTACATAACACCTGGGTTATGTGGTGCTCACTGCGATCTAGCGGAGAGTACCCACTAAACCCGACTGTGGTCCACTACGAGCGCTCTCTAAGGGGATGGGGATGACTCCTGGATTAAGCCTACTTAGTTTTAGCTTATTCTTCTAAGGATTTGCTATCATTACATCAACTCAGGGCGAAGACTCATTGGAAATCAGCGCCGTGCCTTTCTACGTGGGCCACGATTTTAATCCTGATTGAGGAACCTTTTATTTTGGACGTCACAACAGCTGTGTCCAGTTCCTAACACGACAACGTACGCCACTATTTCATACAAAGACCACTGCTGCGTTTGTCGTTAACGAAGGAGTACTAGAATAGCATAGTTGGTCGCAGTAAATGGCCTACCACCGTTTATTACCATTCGCCAAGGAACCCTGAAACTACACCCTTCCAACTAGTTAGCGTACACTCGTTACAGTTTCACAACAAATTGCCAGATATAAAAATGTTATTACACTTTTTTTAATGACTGTACGAGTGTTGTTAGCTATTGTTAAACTAAATGATACAAATCTGCATCCATTATGAAACCACTTATTATAGTGTACTCACAGTCATAAACCCACTTACATAAATATTTACAATACATATGTAATAATAATATTATTTATCTTTGTTGCTGAAACACAATAGATCGTATCATTTGAATAATTTTATCTGATACAAGTATATGTATTACAATGCTGTGCGAATGTACTGGTGGGGAGTAAAGTCTTAGCAGGAAATGTTGCGAAATGGAATCCTTGAGGTATTATCACAACGGGCCGGCGTTATTGTAAAAATGAGTAACTCAATTTGAGTATATTTTACAGCGCGTACATAAAAGATTTTATTTTTACTCTGTGGAAGAATTCGTCTCGATAACATTTTACGTGAACACGGTTTTGGTGGGATATTTTTTACTACTAAATTAATTGTTGCACTGAAGTAATTCTCGTACAGAGTAAAAATAAACAAACAGTTTAATGTCCTCCTATGAAGTTTACTCAAAACTTTAATAATTAGGCCGTCAAGCACTTGCCATAGTGCAGCGGAGACGTTTTTTTTGTTTTTAGTTTCACCGGAATAGTAAATGTTTTATTATTTTATATTGATATTATTTATTGATTGCATGCGATGCTTGTTCGATGTATTTTAATTAATTAATGTTAATGTTGTGTATAAATCTTACACTTATGTTTGGCAAAGTACTTTAAATATAATGTTAACAATAACACAACATATACATACATACACACACATTATGTTGTAATAGAACAATGACACAACCGTATTAAATTGATTTCGCATTGCCATAAACTAATAAGTAGTTTCTAGCCATCATCATTATCATCATTTCAGCCCACATCCACCTACTGCTGTGTTAAGCCTCTTCTTTCAACCGCCACTTTACACTTCTAGCCATAATTTACATTTTATTTAAATATCTCTGCTACATAATAATGGCAATCGCTACGCGAAGTACTACAAACGTTGTATTGTATTTACAAGTATTCAGCATATTAAAGTGCATCGGCTTTTGTTTTAATGATGAATGCGCGTAAATAAAGATTTCATACGGTTTCCGCTCGGCGGGCCGGCCGGCTAATATAATGCTATTTTTGAACCCTACATTAACTAAACTAATTAACCCTCCGCTCCATAAAATGTAGCCGAGTAACAGTTAAATTATAATCGAAGCAATATTCGCGAGTTCCTTTTAGCATTGACTGTACGCAGAAGGCTGGGAGCACTTAAACAAATCGCCTTGTCGAATTTGGACTTTATGTTTGACGTGGAGCGGTCTAGTTTTGTTTGTGGCACACTTTCACTTAAGGCGGGCCGGTCTTGATATCGAAGTTCGGTATTAGGTACATACTTTTAGGACTATTTATGCTTAATGGATTGGTTATAGATGTTATAATATTGTCGGTTTTATACGCGTATCGGTACCGTCGTACCCGATTATAGTTGGAGCAATCGTTCGCAAGATTATGTTATTGCCCTTCGTATAGATAGATACGATGTACGAATGTCGGGACCTTTTTAGGGTTCCGTAGCCAAAATGGCAAAAATGGGACCCTTATAGATTCGTCAGGTCTGTCTGTCTGTCCGTCCGTATGTCACAGCCAGTTTATTCCGAAATTATAAGAGCTACATTATTGAAATTTGGTACGTAGATGTATTCTGTCAACCGCATTAAGATTTTAAAATAAAATCAGAAAATAATCCAAATTTTTTGGGGTTCCCCATAGAACTGAAACTCAATTTTTTTTTTCATTAAACCTGTACGTGTGGGGTATCTATCGATAGGTATTTGAAAATGATGTTGAGGTTTCTTATATCATTTTTTTTCTAAACTGAATAGTTTGCGAGAGAGACTCTTCCAAAGTGGTAAAATTCAAGCAAAGATTCTCTATGCCCTACCTCTCATAAACCACCAGCCAGGAGGGTAAACCGTTCCATAGTCCGATATTCCCCAGTCGGTTACATTGAAAGTGGGAGAGGCGTTGAACCACACAGGGCTACGGAGCCAGTTCCGAGGCAAAACCTGTTTTTGTGGCGAATTAATATTAATAATGAATTCTTGAAACGGGCGCGATTGTGAGTTGTATAGTTGTAATTAAGCGCGATTATAACGGCGAGTAGCAATTACGTACAATGTGTACTGCGGGTCACCGGCTGTGTAGCCACGCTAGTGTTGGAAGGAAAGAGAGAGATAGATAGATAGATAGTCCTTTGCACACCATCGAATGAGGGGTGTAAGGGACCGGCCTATCATCATTTCGCTCCAAGCCAACTTCACCTGCCCGTGGTGCATCCTGTCGAATAACAAACGAGGCGCTGGCTACAAACTGGTGGCGGTATAACCACCACTATTAAAGGCGTAGCTAAATACCACAGGCCGATGACGGGCAGCAGCGTCACCGGAGCGAAAAGCTACCTCTGCGATCGCAAACCCGCCTGCCTAGCGGGGCGATTATGAGTATATTATCCTCCAGACGTTTGCCCCAAGTTGCGAACAAATGGAGAGGCCTATGTCCAGCAGTGGACTGAAATACGCTGATGCTGAAATAAGGGTTTTCTGAAAAAAGAAATCCACCAGATGGCATCACATGAAAGGCAGGTCCAACTGTTAGGTACGTGATTGGTTAATTTTGACATGGCACTGACATTTAAGTACATAGCAACTGACTAATCACATGATAGCTGGTCCGCAGGTCTACGTAACGCCATCTATCGGATATTTTATTTTGAAACACCCTTATTGGCTCCTGCCACGGGCAGAAAAACGCTGCTGCCCGTTTCCTAATATTCCCTTAGTCGTCTTCTATGACGGGATGGGATGAGGTGCAAATTTTATTATCTTTGCTATTACATCATCATCATCTAAGTAAGTTTATCAGTTGTCTAGTACCCATAGTACAAGCTTCGGCTTAGTTTGGGGCTAGGTGGCGCTATGTGGCCCAGCGTGGCATGTCTTGGTTATTTATTTATCGACAGCCCGTATCAGTCCACTGCTGAACATAGGCCTCCCCCAATGTTCGCCATTTCGATCGATCCTGGGCTTCTCGCATCCAGCACTTGCCAGCCGTCCTGCGCAAATCGTCACCTCACCTGGCCTGAGGGCGTCCTTAAGTATATTGCGTTTGCTGATACGCGGTCTTACGGTTAGTTATTACAACTATTAGGTAGGTACCTACTATATTATTACATGTTTTTTTTACGACTGAGGAGGCAAGCGAGCCTAAATCAGAGCGGACCTGAAAGACACCTGATGGTAAGAGACCACTTCAGCCCATAGACACCGTAACACCAGGGGGACACTGTTTGACACGACCCGGCTTCGAACCAGGAGCTCTTATCACAATACGGAGTACCAAGCAACATTCCGTTGCAATTAAAACGTACACCGAACGTAACCGTCGTATATTAAAATGAAAATTGCGAGACGGCCGCCGAAATTACGTTTCTACTACATAAAAAAAAATCCATACAACATTTTATTTTATCATCTAAATCGGCGTTTACGACAGCGAACAATGCCGGGCCCCGAACCAAACAAAAGTGGGACGCGAATAAAGAAAACAATAAAATTAGAATATATAAACACATAAACTCGTAAGGCCGGAATGTTCGCTCGGCGGCGAATTAAAACGCACTCTGGATGCGCGCTGTAGATGTGATAAACGGGGTTCCATACCGGAAGTAGTTTTTTTTTTCTTTTTATAGTAGCTCGACATAATGGCTTCCCTACGCATGATGGAAAGCCAAAGAGAAGCCCAAGTCGCTGTGACAACTGGCAAGTAACTGGTTGTTACCACTTGGCAGTGCCGGCCCAACCCTAACCCCCCACGAGCTCCGGAGACCCTACTCACCAGCAGAAACACGACCCGGAGGTCATTTGGCTGCGGTATTCTATACGGTGGAGGTCCTTCCCCGGACGGGCAGCTCAATACGAGCGAAGATTCGCTATGCCCTACCTATATGGTTGGCTTGGAGCGAAAAGATGATAGGCCGCTCTCTTACATCCACTAATCCGGTAACCTATGTCAATTTTAGGTATTACGAGAAAGCGAAGTGTGAACTGCCAGCTACTTACTTATTAATACATGACTCAAACAGAATAATAAATGTCGCAGCGTACATATACAACAAGCCTATTATCTAAAGTTGAAGGCTGAAGAAAAAGCAATGCGGTTATTTTACATCGACGCCAATAGCGGTCCGTCCATTCGACATTCAGCACGTGAAACAAAGGGAAACTGGGTGACTGTCGGGCACAGTACGGTGTAAAACGGTAGCTGACAACGCTTTTTTTTATGCGAGAGTCGGCAGATGAGCAAGTGTGATGCCTGATGGTAAGCAGTCGACACCGCCCATGGACACCCGCAGCTCTAACCGAGAACGCTACAGTCGATGCGCTGTATGTTCGGTTCGGTCAGATGCGATCATCATCATCAGCCCCTGTCAGTCCACTGCAGGACATAGGCCTCTCCTAACGTTCGCCACCTTTATCGATTTTGGGCCTCTCGCATCCAGCACTTGCCGGCCGTCCTGCGCAAATCGTCACTCCACCTGGCCTGAGGGCGTCCTACATTACGTTTGCCGAGACGCGGTCTACACTCTACAACTCGTTTACCCCAACGGTTATCGGTTCTGCTGCTAATATAGCCAGCCACTTCAGCTTACTAATCCGTTGAGCTATATCGGTGACTTTGGTTCTCTGCCGGATCACCTCGTTAGCATAGCCCTTTCCATAGCTCGCTGAGCGACCTTCAACTTGTGGACTAGCCGTACCGTTAGTGTCGACGTTTCGGCTCCGTATTGTTCCAGATGCGATACGCCGATTTAATCCTCACGACCACGGCCTGAATCAAGGCTTCGATCCCCACCTAAAAATATTCACAGTTTACATTATGATCAAGATGAGTTACCGTCGTTTATTTTTGTACTGCGTTCATTCAAGAGATAAATTGGGTCAAACGCCGGGACAATAAGTGAATTTAAAAAATAACATGCCACTGAATATAATCTTGTTTAACCTAATTTTACGATTTGGTTACTGTAAAGGTCGGATCACATTGTGCGTGAGACGTCCACGTGAGTATATTGACTGTACCCACTGTACTCGTAGTACTGTTGTCTCAGTACTAATAAACGCTGGCTCTGATGCAATGGTCGCAGATTCGATCACCACGTAGTAGGTGCAAACGCTTGTATATATGTTGTTGTGAATATGTTGTTATGTAGTGGTCTGGGGTTTTGTTGTGTTGTATGTACCTATAGCATATATATACTAATGTAGGGAATGTAAAGGAGCGGCCTATCATCCTTTTTGCTCCAAGCCAACCTCACCTGTCCGTGGTGCATCCTGCCGAATAACAAACTTGTGGCGTTATTACCATCACAATTAAAGGCGTTGTTAAATACCACCACCAGGCCGATGACGGGTAACAGCGTCACCGGAGCGAGGAGCTATGTCCTGCGATTACCAACCCGATTGCGGTGGGCAATCGGGTTTGGCGATTGTGGGTAAATCCTCCAGGTGTTTGCTAAAGGCATATGTCCAGCAGTGGACTGCGATAGGCTGATGACGATTATGCCATTCAAAAAGCGAGCCTAAATATTTCTCAAGGGCCGCCATCGCACCTGTGACTCACCTAGTATTGCGGTGTCTATGGCCTGAAATGATCACTTACCATCAGGTGCCCTTCAGATCTGTTTGCCGCCTCTGCCATAAAACGAACCTATTACCTGGTAGATCTACTTTCACACCACCCTGTCATCAGCCTGTCACATAACTTTTAAATCACATCAACCGATTGTTCAGGTCGGAATGGCGAGCGATATTTTTAAGAATCTTAATCAGTTACCATTAAATTTTAACAATACATAGTTCATTTATAAAAACCCTAACTAATCTTAGTTCGAGATCAGTTGATCGGTGTGCATTAGCTAAGTGCTTTTATTTATTTTATTCACAAAGCATCCAGTAAGATTCATTGTTGTTGCTCGCACATTTTGATCTTGGCTAATTTACGAATGACAAACTCATAAATTATGAATTTGAAATGTCGCCAAAAGTGGTATAATGTGTTTTTTCCTTGACAAAAACCGTGGGCATCGTAGAGTCGGATGGATGTATCTGTTACAATTTTTTTATTATTTCCAACCCTGTGTTTTCTTTTGATTAAATTATATTAAAATAAGCATAGTACACAAGTGAACGAAAATCTCACTGGCTTCTCTCAAACTCACGAAAGGAATTTAGGAATGCTTTGATCAACTCCAAAGCATAGATAGATAATATTCTTTAATGCTCACCATATAAGTCGTGGGTTTATCAAAATTCAAAAGTAACTGCTAATTTTATCCACTGTGACAGCACTGTTTTCTGTAGGTATTTATTGATGATTAAACGAACTTACCAAGTGAAGTTCTATCCCAATTACACGAAGGCTTTGTCCGAAGAAATTAAGAAAACAAATGTAGTAAAGCGATTGTGCTGCCATCATTCCACTAAGTTGAAAACCACAAACAAAAAGAAAAAAGTCTATGGTCTCGCGCGCTTGCTCCTGGCAGAACTGTCAAACGTCATTTAGTTGAGAGCTACATCTGGAACATAACGAACCAATAATCCTTAGGCTTTTACCAATATACAACATACAAAAGGGACTACATGGGTGGGGGGGTCTTAATTTCTTCGGACAAAGCCTTCGTGTAATTGGGATAGAACTTCACTTGGTAAGTTCGTTTAATCATCAATTACACTTCGCTTTGTCCTCGAAATTAAGAAAACAAATGTAGACTTTGAAAGCCCATCAGTATGTTGTGTATTGATATAAGTATAATTAAGAAAATTGTAAATAATACACCAAATTATTAAAGTAACGCAATGTATTAATTTGTAATAAGGTATTAATTTAGTCATTACCATAGTCATAAAAGAGTCCAAGACTCTTACAAAATTTTTTCTTATTCAAAAAACAAACCATTGGAATGAATAACTTCCACATAGGTATTATTATTTTTAAAATTCTAGTTCATTCAGTTATAGTTTCAGAAATTTTATTTCTAGCGTTTTAATTGGCTAGTGGCCTGTCAGTGACCTGTCAGTCACTATTTTCTTAACGCGAATAAACTATAGCAACTGTTTAACACAGAATGTGCATAACTATGATTATCTATGGATGTCAACATATGTCTTTGTTAGAATCTAGCAAAGACTGATGAAGAGTCACTCCAACCCGCAGTATTTATTGTTTTAATAGTAACTCCCAGTCTATGTGCTGCTGAGGTACTTGCATGTCTAGTCGAATGTGCAGTAAAAATTTACGTATCAATGCCACTTTCTGCAAGTGTCCCCTTAATCCAGCGATTGGTCGTCTAAGAACCCACTGGCTTAAAAGGCTTTTGAAAACTAATAAAGAACATTTATGTTTCGTTATTTCGAATCATTTGTGTATTACCTAAATAAGATTTGAACGCAGAGGCAGGGCATATCTGGGGACGATTCTTATCAAAAGGCAAATGAAGGAATTTTTTTTTTTTTTTTTTTTTTTTGATATACTTATGATCTGAGTTAACATTTTCGAATTTGTTTGCAGCCTATGTGCTGTAGCTAGTGCTAACAATGTAACAAATCTTGGATAATTTTTCTAATTCTAAATCATCATTAGGTAAAAATGAAGGTAAAACAATAGCTGGATCACATGTTGGTTATATTTTGGCATGGGAGGGCGTGATTTATAAAATCGTATATTTAATCTTTGTACTCTATCATCAGAGCCATCTTTGAACCAATCAACAATAAAAGTGCCAAGTGATAAATATTTAAAATTCCATACTGAGCTCCCCTATTATATATGTGAGTTAGATAAAACATGACATTAGGAACAGAGGCCTCAAATAAATTTATTTTTTGGGATATACCTACAAAATATAGACCCATTTTCTTAATGCAGTGTCGTATTGCTTAATCATATTGTTTAATCATATTCTTAGATAATGAAACTAACATTATATTTAATGACGAAGATGGTGTACCTATTCTTAAAAAGGCTGTGCTGAGAGCTTCCCTGCAGCCATGGTAACCCGGGATGGTGGTTGGTGATGACTGCGAGATAAGGTTACCAATGCATTTTGTTTTGGATCAAGCAGTATAGTTTCTGAAACTAAAAAGCTTTCAAATAGATATAGGAAACCAAGGTTGAGTTGGCTAATCTGAAACAATAACAATGCCTTTGGCTTCATCAGAAATGATTTTCTGAAGGGTCTTTAATAACATTGCAAATGGTGGGAATGAATAAAAATATAAATATTTCCAGTCTATGGTAAATGCATTTACTGCATAGGCATTAGGGTCTTTTTTCCATGATACATACATATTTTTGACATTTTTTGTTAATTCTTGAGGCGAAAATATCAGGCATACCAAACATATTAACAAGTTCTTCGAAAGTCTCTTTACTTAACTCCCACTTTAAATCGGGGTGTTCCCGCTGTGACTCAGCATCTGCAATCTCATTGTCTTTGGAACTAATGTATGAAGCAAAAAAACATGTATATGTGTACATTACCACAATTTCTTGTTACCATATTTAGATGGGGAACCCTTGTTAGGTTTTATTATTTATTAATAGAATGGGGGGTGTTCCACCCATTCTATTCATATATGCAATAGGTAGCTGTTGTATTAACTGTATTTAATTATGCAAGATACTTGCACCTCTCAAAAAACCTTTGTATATAACTATCCATACTTAATGACAGGGCATGCAGAAGTTAAATGACCTACAAATTTAGCAAAATGTCTTTTATTTTACATCTATCATTGATAGGAGTGAGATTTTTCAGTGTTAATAATGGAATACCTAGTTTATAGTTTATTTAAGTAAATACCTAGTATTTACATGTAGTGAAAGGGGTTAACTGACTTTTAAGACACCTGCCTAGTTTTAGTAATATTATCCAAACGGTTCTTATAGTATAGCCAATACAACAAATGTCATCATGGCAAATTGTAGAAATGAATCCTATAAAGGCATTAATAGTGCCATGACTGGTTCATTAACTTGGTAAATAGATATGGACCTGTCTTCAAACCAATTGGAAGACATCTAAATTCAAAAACTTGAATTGTTTTTTGAGTTTCAGGTACTTTTAAACACAAAAGTTTTCTGTAGTGTTCATCTATGTTAACTAAAAAATAAGCATCTTATAGGAAACTAATTTTAAAGTAGTTCTCAAATCTTCTATTTTAAAGTGACTAGTTTTTATAAGTACCCTATAGGTACAATAAATTTGTTTAAACTTTTTAGGTTTAATGAACCTACCAGTTCCATCTCGTTTAGGTATAAGAAATGTGCTCAATGTGAACTGATCACATCTATATTGACCAGGTGAAACTGCCCCAATAGCCATAAGTCCATCAATAGCTGCCTCATATTTAGACATCTCTAATAAATTAAATTTTTGTAAAGTTGGCAAGTTTGATTGGCACACTGGTTCATAAAATGGTAATTTGAAGCCTTTAAGCCACTATAAAATATTAGGATAATAAGTCGCCACTTATTAATGTAAAACGCAAATTTGCTAGCATGACTCACGGGGGTTACTTCCGGGGTTGAGGCTGGGACCGTGAGCGCTGCGTATAAGCGCGCTGCGGCGGGTGCGCTGGCGGCGGAGGCCGGCGCAGCGGCTGACGTGCCGGGTAAGGGGCTGACGCAGTCGCCGTCGTGTCAGGTAGGCGCCTCGTAGTCACTTGCCTGCTAGATGATGGAAGTGGAGGCTTCCAGGTCAAATTCCTCTGCATATTATGCGCTTGAGTTTTTAATTCTGCTCCAGATTTAGTTATAGCCTTAGCCGCTTTCAAGGTTTCAGCCAACTTGTCTCCAAGCAGGTATTCATTTATCTTGGTGTCATATAACTGTTCCTTGATATCCTTCTTTATACAAGAACAAATAAATCCTTGTCTCAATATAGATTATGTGTGCTGTAAGTCACACAGTAGATTGCCGGCATCCATAACTAACTAACTAACAGGGGGTAGATAGGAGGTATCTTCCGCTGCAAGGCTACTAGTAGTCTCGGCATGCCAGTAGGTGTCCTCTGTCACACAGATGCCAGTTCTCTCAGGCATGCCTGTGCTGGTGTCCTCGGCCACAGGTATGTTCTCCCAATTGTATTCCTGGTTTACGTTTAATTGTGGCTGTATTTCTTGTACATCCTCAGTATCACCTATTGCTGTAATTGTATAGAATAATACATTTACATGTATCCTCACATGTTATTTTATATATAGCTAATTAGCTATTAATTATATACAACAAAGTTGTACATAATAGTTAAGTAGAGAACTCTGTATGACTTTCTTTCCTTAAGTTCTGTTTTAAATCTATTTTTCAAACGGATATTAGAACACAGAATACACTTAAGTTTTAAAATACTGCTTTTGGTAGGTAACAATCACTAGGGATTGAACACAAGCTTGACACTTTGTAGTCGATCAGCACTTTGAAGTTGCTTACTTTGTTTTTAGTGGTATTAGAAAGATCATAGCCTCATAAAGCTATACACATTCTATTATTCATCTTCGGAAACACCCCCTTAAGGTGAACACCGGACTGGAAAACTTGTAGATGTCATCGGGATCACCCAATTCAAGTAGTCGGTCAACTTTGATGTAAGTTTCGTTTTTAGTAGTATTAGAAAGGTCATAACCACATAGAGCTATACACATTCTATTATTCGTCTTCGGAAACACCCAATTAAGGTGAACACCAGACTGTAAAACTTGTAGCTGTAATCGGAGACACCCCATCCAGGTCACTTTTGATGTATGTTTTGTTTTTAGTAGTATTAGAAAGGTCATAACCACATAGAGCTATACACATTCTATTATTCGTCTTCGGAAACACCCAATTAAGGTGAACACCAGACTGTAAAACTTGTAGATGTAATCGGAGACACCCCATCCAGGTCACTTTTGATGTATGTTTCGTTTTTAGTAGTATTAGAAAGGTCATAACCACATAGAGCTATACACATTCTATTATTCGTCTTCGGAAACACCCAATTAAGGTGAACACCAGACTGGAAAACTTGTAGATGTCATCGGAAACACCCCATTCAAATAGTCGGTCACTCTTGATGTAAGTTTTGTTTTTAGTAGTATTAGAAAGGTCATAACCACATAGAGCTATACACATTCTATTATTCGTCTTCGGAAACACCCAATTAAGGTGAACACCAGACTGGAAAACTTGTAGAACACTGTTTTTAATGCACTAATATTGTAAGTACTTACGTGAGCAATGGCTCGTTTTTTAAGCTTTTTCTTGAATTTTTCTTCCATTTCCCGTATCTTACGAGCTATATATCTCTCCAAAACCTTATCGTCGTTGCATTTTCTAGTCATTCTCCAATGTTTTTTAAAACTTTCAACAAGTTATGAAAAAAGTGGACAAATGGCGCGAGCACTAAAACGCTAATGACGTTTGACAGTTCTGCCAGGAGCAAGCGCGCGAGACCATAGACTTTTTTCTTTTTGTTTGTGGTTTTCAACTTAGTGGAATGATGGCAGCACAATCGCTTTACTACATTTGTTTTCTTAATTTCGAGGACAAAGCGAAGTGTAATTATATAAAGTAATTACATTTCGCTATGTATGAAGCACTGCAGTCGGGCCTACTCAACTTTTTAATTTGGCAGTAGTTCAAATAATGTTTTAACTAGGTGGCCCTAAGTTGGATTCTGTTGAGACTCTTGTTGAAGTTTTCATTTGGACTTTCTGCAAATAGTTGGGTCAGTTTTGGGTTGGTTAAAGTATAAACCTATTAACTTATTAAGCCAGCCTTAAGCTCGGTATTTAGGCCGAAAATCAAACAAAAAATGGTTGGTTAATTAACGCATAACAGTGTAATATCAAATGTAAAAAAATGTATGTGGTGTTGTTTTCAACCTTTATTTATATAAAAAAATATTAAAATCATTATACATAAAAATTAAAATAAAAAAAATATTAAATAAGCTTATGAGCCGCCTAGATTGTACCACAATATGTCTGTATCACCTTTACATGATACTTACATTTTCATTGCACATTGTTTTGTGTAATAAAAAATATCTATCTATCTTATGAATAAGCCGAAAAATGGCCGTATACAATTCTTCAATTCTCAGCTGTTATTATTATTAAGGTTGATATTTAATGTGATTTATTTTTTGGTTTCAGGTACGTATCATAAAATATTTTGTCGGGATTTTGAAACGGTATGCTGGTATAAGGTAAGGTTTTTTTAATTTGATTTCAAGGAAAATACAAGGGGTTTCTACTCATATATATAATATATAGAATAGAACGGCATTGTGTGCTATATCTAATCTCTATCGACATATCTCTCGTTTATAAAATATGTTATATCTATGTTAAATTTAAGTTTTCTGTATTCTTTGTGACCCATGAATCCAAAATCTTGAAAACTGTCGTTAGGTTACTGGATTTTCGGTCTTCTATCGGTTGCACTTTTAGGAGTTTGCTACGTTAATAATTATTAGGTTCTAATGTCGCTTAACATCAGACGAGTTGGGGTCAAGCTTTTACTTTTTCTTGGTTATACACTGCTTGTACTTCTGCTACCGATGATATATTTACTTTAAAAATGTTGAACGATACGATGCGCCTTTGTTTCGAATGTTCTAATTTCGAATGCTTAAAAAAGTGTCGATCTCTGATTATAAGTAAAAAGCCTTGATTGTCGTTCTTAATAGAAATATGTCTATAGTTCCTGCTTCGAATACTGTAGGTTTAGAACTTCTGCATTAAGTAAACAACAGAAAAGCGCTGGGCTTCGGCAAATTCGAGTTAGCAAAAGATAGGTGTCAGTTATTATATTGCTTTTAAAAGGAAGTCGACGGTGCAAAGTCATGGCGATCGATGGCGGCTCAGGGGTTGCGTCGTGGAAGTGTTTCGGATGGGATTACAGTGTTTTTAAGTACATGAAGGTTTAATACTATGGTGATGCAAAATAATACAAATCACCGGCCCAAGCTGACAAGCTTTTTTTTATGAAAAATTAAGTACAAAACCGCTAAAGTGGCAAACAAGCCCGCCTGATGTTAAGCGGTTACCGCCGCAACACCAGAGGTATCACACGCGCGTTGCCGACCTTTCGAGAACCTCTTCACAACTTTTTGAAAGACTCTATACTGTAGGTAGTCTTGGAGAGAGCCTCGGCCTAGCTTAGAATTAGAACTAGGGGTGAGCGCCTTCCGCTCCCCCACCAGACCGGTGATGATGACAAGGCCAGCCTATCCATCATCGTAGTCATTTAGAAAAAAAGTTAGATGGCGCTGTGTGGCCCAGCGTGGCATGTCTTGTGTTATTTATTTCTTCCCGTCGGTCCCGTAAGGGATTTCTTCATATTTTAGCTTCTCTGCCGGTGGTAGCCTTGATAGGCTGACCTGATGGTAATGTACTTAGGTAACTTACATTTTAGAACTGTACATAAGTACAACTTTCACATCTTAACTAATATTATAAAGCTGAAGAGTTTGTTTGTTTATTTGTTTGTTTGTTTGTTTGAACGCGCTAATCTCAGGAACTACTAGTCCGAATTGAAAAATTCTTTTTGTGTTGAATAGACCATTTATCGAGGAAGGCTTTAGGCTATATAACATCACGCTGCAACTATTAGGAGCGAAGAAATAATGGAAAATGTAAAAAAAAACGGGGAAAAATAACTATTCCACGCGGACGAAGTCGCGAGCACAGCTAGTACTAATATAAAAAAGAGACAACAGTTTTGATATAATGGAAAATAATGGCGTAATATAAGAGTATAAGTACTTTTCCTTATCTTTAACAATGAATATTAAATATTCTTTCTTTGAAGTACAAATGAGTAGTTTAAGAAGTGCCTTCTGAGAAATGATTTGTTTCCTTCAGGGTCCTTTTGTAACATGGTGCCTTTTAGGTGGATTTACTTTAAGATGTTTTTCGAGTGATATATTTATAAGTAAACTTCATATTTATGAAGAAACGAAAGTCTTGGTTGCCCGCTATGCTGAAATAAATTTGGTGTACCTTATTTTAGTTTCTTAATGACATCTGTTGAAGTAATTTTTTGTCATCTTCAAAATTAATAATTACTAGCTGTGACGGCGGCGTCGCACGCATGGATATCTGGTTTTAAAAATTACGGATTTCCATAAATTGGAGTCTATATTTAAGTAAGATCTCTAGAAATACATTAGTGAAAACCGCATTTGATTCCATGCAGTAGTTTTCACATGATGCACGATCAAACATGCAGATAAAAATTTCTCCCGTTTTCCCTACACTTCCCGTCACTGCTCTGCTCCTATTGATCCTAAGCGTGATGAAAAGTATACTATAACCTGCCCAGGAGTATGAAGAATAATCGTACCAAGTTTCGTTAAAATCCGTGCAGTAGTTTTTTTTTCTATAACGAACATACAGACAAAAATTTTACTGATTGAATTTTTGGCATCAGGCGGATGTGATCAGTAGAAAATGGTTTGTTTACAAAGTGATCATTGGGTGGGCCTTATAACGCGACCCCGAGGCCGCTCAGCGGGCCTGCACAGGGTGCGCTAAGTACAGCCACTGTTAAGTTTGCGGGGGGATGTGATCAGTAGAAATTGGTTTGTTTACTAAGTGTTTATGATTCGGTGGGCTTTATTACGTGACCCCGCGGCCGCTCAGCGGGCCTGCACAGGATGCGCTAAGTACAGCCACTGTTAAGTTTGCAGGCGGATGTGATCAGTAGAAATTGGTTTGTTTACAAAGTGTATATCATTCGATGGGCCTTATTACGTGACCCCGCGGTCGCTCAGCCGCTCAGCGGGCCTGCACAGGGTGCGCTAAGTACGGCCAGTGCTAACGGATCGATGCGGCTACATTTTACGTTCTATTTCCGAAGAAACGCGAAACCGACGCGAGCATCAGCTATAATAAATTTCTTGTCTTATAAAAATAAAACTTTTCTTTTTGCCGGCGCGGGGCGATGGTACCACAGTGCAGGAGAGCGCGGTAACTCGATTAGCCATGATTTGGGGCGTTTATTTAATTTTTACGCCATTTTGCTGATTATTATTGCAAAGTGGATTTGTATTCGGAGCTTAATATGCCTGATGGACTTTATAGATCCATACATAATATTCGTATTGCTTTTAGGCGAACAGGGCCCATTAGGGAATTTGGGTTGATTGTGTTACGTTGATCCGAAGAAAAGATCTTGCATTATAATAACTAAATGAATGTTCTGAACACTGTTTATCACCAATTCGTAAACTAAGATTTTTTAGAGAGAGAGAGAACTTTTTACGGATTTTAGTGGGCCCATCATTTCTCCGCTCTAAACCACCCACACCTGCACGTGGTGCATCCTGCTGATTAATGAACGACGCTCTGGCAACAGACTGGTGGAGGTATACAATCATCATTATTGAACGCGGTCGGTACGGCAGCCAATGATTGAAGCAGTTCACCTTGCGTCTTCAAGTCGGTTCTCAACTGCTTGAAGCAGTCTGTGTACGGCCGCTGTGTTTCTTGGTGAATACGCCATCTCTATACTTAGACTAGTCTTAGGTAGTCGAAGTATATGAACTACTTAACCCAATATTAAAAACGCTTGCTATAATTTAATACGACAGTCGCGACCTGTCATCATTTCGATCTAGAAAAAAAAATCTTAACCGTGTATATCGTTCAATCTCAAGCTACTGCTTACAGATCCCTTATGGCTAGGGGTAGCGGGGCCAGCGGGCGGGGGGAGGCCCGCCCCAGCAAAGTTGTGAATTGGCCACGCACACAGACTAACAGAACATTATCGTGATTCATATCGTTTATAATTTTATATTATGTTAAAGCGGGACGGAGCGAAGTGGGAGCGATATTAAAAATACAAGAGGCATGGTTAATATTTTTTTTGTCCGCCCGTCTGCATGGTAACGTACAATGTTTGTGAGCAAACTATTGATCCGTTGGCGCGGTTTATCCCGTACTGTGGACGTTTTTAACATTTTTTTTACGACTTTTGTAGGTTTACTATGTAAGGCGTTTGTATCACAGTACGCCTTGAGTGCAATAAAATTCTTAAAGATTGCTTCTGGTGTGTAGGCTCTTTCCGAAGTGCGTTACCGAAGTTTCGGGCGATCGCGAAGATATGCAGATAGCTAGAAGCTAATACTTCTTTAGTCGCTAAGAGACAAAAAAGTATCGAAGTTTTGAGTAGCCCTGTGTACGAAAGGGCCAACACCCGTATTCACAAACGTTACTATGCAACGCGCGGACGCACAGGTACCTAAAAACCTTGTATGGACAACACAAGTGCCCGTCGCCGTTGTAAATGCATTACTTCGCATAGTATTGTTAGTTTTCATAGATAAATATTAAATAATTGTGAAAACGGGTGTAAGATTCCTAAATTAATGTAAACTAAATAAATAAAATGTTCTAATGTTATGACTTCTTTAGTAAGTAATAATACCTTCGTCACTACGTTTAGTAGTAGGCTATCTTCTATCCGACTGTCAAAGTTTATCTGGTTATTGTAAAATCAGACTTAGAGTAAACATCTGGAGGATTTGCCCATGATCGCCACGATGTGCAGGCGGGTTGGCGATCGCAGGGCGTAGCTTCTCGCTCCGGTGTCGCTGCTGCCCGTCATCGGTCTGTGGTATTTAGTTACGCCTTCAACCGCCATTCGGTTGCCAACGCCTCGTTGTTATTCGGCAGGATGCAGGGCAGGTGAGGTTGGCTTGGAGCGAAGAGATGATAGGCCGCTTCCTTACATCGCATGCTATATCTTAGCTAGGCAGCAAAATTGTTACTTTTACAACAGGTCAGACATAGCTAACGTGATTTCGTATTCTTACATTAGCAATTTGATTTGTTTAGTCTGTGTCAAAAATTAAAAAGCGGCCAAGTGAGAGTCGGATTCGGGCTCGAATGGTTCCGTCCTATTGTCTAGATTTCAAGCATTTACTTGGTGCTGATTTTTATATCGGAAAAGCCTAAAAATACACTTTTGTTCTGTGAGAGTCCTCTCTTAATATTATTTTAATTTTATTAAATTTATCAAAGTAAACGTACAACTCATTTTGTAAATATTTCAAGTGACTACCTTTTGTCATTATTCCGATACGAATAAGGGCAGCAAAAAAGGGCAAGAAATCGCATTTGTAGTACAAGAGCCTTCCTTAAAATTATTTTATGTTCTTTGACAGAAATACATAATGTCAACTGTCTTACTATCGCAGTTCTTGACATACAGCCTGGTGACTGACGGACGGACAAACATCTAAGACTTAGTAATACGGTCCCGTTTTTACACTTTGCGTACGGAACCCTAAAAAGCATTAAATGTCAAGAGTTTGATGATGATTAATAAAGTGCTTCGGAGTCTTTTGAATACAAACTTTTACATTTATAACATTTAGCAGACGAATGTTTGGGATGCGAAAGTTTGAATGTTTGTCACTCAAACACGCGAAAATAGCTGAACGGATAAGAATAAGATTGGGCACACAAATAGACATTTTATCTATCTTATTAACCGACTTAAAAAAAAGAGAAGGTTCTCAATTCGACTGAATATTTTTTATGAATATAAATAAATGATTACCCAAGACACCCCCATGATATTATGCCGCCTTTCATGATAACCATTTAGGAAAAGAAAATGAATCTGAAAACATTTTGTGTCCAGTTGTTTTTGCTTCACAACACTGTGCAAAAAGCTTGTAGCCCCACAGTGGGCCATTCAAACATTCCTAAGCTATCCCGCAAAAAGTTGCACTCATTGCATTTGACTTATCATGCATTATATTTCACGCGGACGGGTGCATATTATACTTGTTTCTCCCCCGTTGGGGTACCGTGGTCTTGAGGTTTGAACTATCTCTATTTTTTAGAGGGGATTGCATTAGGCGCCTTTATACCGCCTCCGGGGGAAGTCGGCATGGTGTGTGGGACTCACACCTCCCAAAATGGGAGGGCATACCCACTAAACCCCCCTGTGTCGCCAGTGGGCAGCAAGTAGCAGGGACACGGGTAGCGCCGAAGCATACGGCCATATCCCTGCCTGCCCTGATGCCCTGCCAGCCGCAGATGACAAGCGGCCGGCACTAATGGTCCGGGGAGGGCAAATACCCCTGCCCCCGGCTTCGGCACGGGCGGACCTCGTGCAACGGTCTGGCTGCACCCACCACACCGTCACGCCCCATTGAGGCGTCTTACTTCTTTTTTTTTATAATAGCTCGACATAATGGCTTCCCTACGCCTGATGGAAAGCGAAAGAGAAGCCCAAGTCGCTGTGACAACTGGCAAGTAACTGGTTAGTTACCTGTCAGTTGCCACTGCCATGCCGGCCCAGCCCTAACCCCCCACGAGCTCCGGAGTCCCTACTCACCAGCAGAAACACGACCCGGAGGTCATTTGGCTGCAGTATTCTATAGGGTGGAGGTCCTTCCCCGGACGGGCGGCTCAATTCGAGCGAAGATTCGCTTTGCCCTACCTCTCTTATTCGCTTTGACCTACCTCTCTTAAATCTTTACCACAAGTCTCTTAAATCCAAGAAGCGACAGATAAAGAATACTCGTACATCGCCCCCTCTCGTACCATAGGTGTCGTAACAATCTAAATAGATAGTGAGATCATCATGTCTACTGCTGGACATAGACTTCTCAATTCTCTCATCTTTTTGAGAGAGGTAGGGCATAGCGAATCTTCGCTCGAATTGAGCTGCCCGTCTGGGGAAAGACCTCCACCCTATAGAATACCGCAGTCAAATGACCTCCGGGTCGTGTTTCTGCTGGTGAGTAGAGTTTCCGGAGCTCGTGGGGTGTTAGGGTGGGGCCGGCATGGCAGTGGCAACTGACAGGTAACTAACCAGTTACTTGCCAGTTGTCACAGCGACTAGGGCTTCTCTTTCGCTTACCATCAGGCGAATGGAAGCCACTTTGTCGAGCTACTATAAAAAAAAATCCGGAAATTACAAGATATTCTTTTTGCACACCAAAAGAATTGGGTTAGAACTAGGGCCTTGTGGCCAATTTTCACCAATAGAGTCATAAGCCAAGAAACTTTCAAAATAAAAAATAAATGGAACGCTTCAATTATTAAAATAGTATTTATTGTAACGTATTTTTTAAAAAAATATTTAGCTTTTATTACCCTACTGCTGAGCGAAGGTGTCTCCTCAGTCTCTCCACAGCTCCCTATTGGCAGCCACATTCTGCTAGTCATGCAAGCGGTTATCTAAGTCATCACACCATCTTTTCTTTGGCCTGCCCCTTAAAGTACTCCTAAACTAAGAGACTGTTGGTGATAACATAATTTACCTAAAATAAAATCATGTAACCGTACGGAACCCAACTTCACAAAACGGCGCGCTCTTAACCAGTTTTTATTTTATTATAATTTCCATTAATTGCTGTCGATCTCGCCCTGTACGAGTATGGCAAGATCGTCACTGGTCAACTCCGACCGATTAAAATAATTAGACCCATACGCGAGATGCTGTTGTATGCACCCGAAGGCCTTTCTAAACTGGCCGGGGACTTCCACTGTCAATATTAATTTGAGCTCTACCTTCCAGCTGCATATGAGCATTCGTAGATCTAGCATATTTGGTCAATTTATACTTACAACATCGTTGCAAATTGCTTTCAAAAAGTGGTCCTTCGCGATCTAGTCACATGAAAGGATGTTAATATTATTTATTTTGTACATTTCAAGTTGGGTTTTGCTCGCCGCATAAATACGAGCATTATTTAAAGCTCTGAATTTATTAAGTTAATTAGTATACTGTATATTAAGTGGGTGTAGGGAAAAAGCGGCAGTGCGATATTTTCATATGGAATAAATACGGATTTTTTAGTGAAGTTACCCTTTTGATTGAATATTAAGGACGAAAAAACGAATCTTTACTTATAATAATACCGATTATTAACAAAAAATACCGACTTCAATTATGTTGATAATGGGGCCAAGTATGAAGAAGTACCTCTCAAACAAAAATTAATTGAGTTTCGAAAAAAAATTTTCTTTTATAACTATATATTTTTTCTCAATCAACTCTTTATGACCATTTTAATATCGGCGCGATCGAAAGATTCCGCATTATTGACTGAAACCGAAACTAAACTACCTTTTTTACCCGAAACTTGCCGAAAGATGTGCTTGATCCGTCTCTACTACCTATAATGTGAATTATTATTTAGCACATTTATTAAATATTCACTCAACCAGAACCGAACAATTTTACAGATACATCTATCTATGTAGTATTATTCTTTGCAAAAAATACGTTTAGACAAATATATTCGCTGCTAGAACAACACGAATGTTAAAAGTTTATGCATCGCTAATTCTATAATGTGTGTGTGTAATTGTATAATGTTACATTTCTTAGAATCTACCGATGAATTATAAAATAATTATTACTTAGCTATATAAATAAATGCGACAGACTTAGCAGAGCTTACCAACGTGGAAAAGAGAATGTTAGTTTGATTCGGAACAAAATTACAGTTTTTCAATTAGCACCGAAAATCTTACTTTGAGGTCAGGCGGTTTTGTTCACATAAAAATGTCAGTAATACCTTTTTCTGTATTTTTTTTGTATTTTGGGCAATAAAGAACTATAATTTTTTTTGTCGGGAACGCCTTCACTCGTACACCAGAGCCCTGGGTGCGGGACACCTGGGGTATGTGGGGGTCACTCCTATTTAGCGGAGCATACCCACTAAACCCGACGGTGGTCCGATATGAACACTCTGTCTGAGGGGGGTCGGGATGGCCGGAGGGATTCCACACAACCCCCCACAGCGGTAACGCTGCGCCGCCCAGCGTTTACGGCACACCCCGGGAGGACGGTGTGATGTCCTCCCTGCACCTTGCGATGCACAACGCCACTGACCACTATGCCTGAAAGCACGTGTCGTCTTCCTCGGGGCCGCTAACCGGAGCGCAAGCCCTTTTAGTCACCTACGACAGACAGGGATACCTCGGTTGTATTCTACGCCCCATACCGCAGGTTGCAACATCTATTTATCAGTCCTAAGTCTCAGCAACATTAAGTATGATAAAACCGAATGAAACGCGGATGCATTACGCCGGAACACTATGATCCACATCATAGTTGTGTTGGGCAATTGACATCTATGTCAAAGACCGATGTATAATTTAACGCTAGATTTATTCCGAGTCGCAACATATCTTTGGCCACTGTCGTTTTCTATGCGCAAACGATGCATTAACTGGTTGCAATTTATCAATTATCATCGAACATAGTCATATGACCACTTCAGTGTCATTTGGTGTTGCGGTTATCATCCGGTAAGTTGTAATTTAGCGTCCATATACCATTGACTATAATGTCTTTATTTCTACCGTTTGTTCGTCGTATGCAGTGTGCACCTGGAATTAATAACATTCTGCAATGAAAATTATTGACAACATATCTGTATGTAATCGTCGGAGACGTGGTTGGGAAATGTGATATTGTCCAATTTATTAAAAACATCTACATTAATAATATAATTATTTTTGGGTGTGTATAATGTTGTAATGTATAAACTCGAAAAGTATTTAGCCAATTTCAAAAATTCTTTAACCATTGGAAAGCCACCACCATACATTTACATTCACCCTGAGTAACATAAGCTATATTAATTGTTAGAAAAGATTAGGGATCCTTACTAAATCGCTAATACGAGTAATGTAACCCAATGTAATGTTTATCTGGTTTGTCCGAAGGGAAGCAATAGTGAGTTGCAAGTCTTTAATGAGACTATTTACGTGAATTACGTATCTGGTCTGTAGACTAAACGTGTTCTAACTAATAGATTTAATGTCATTTTTGCATTGAAAAGGTGACCTTATAGGCAGGAGGATGAACCTATTAAGGCTGGAAATTGGATAATTTGCAACAAATATAGGTTTAACTTTGTCGGCAATATTGCACTCTCAATAAAATAACGACATAACTCAAATTTTTGGAAAAATGAGTTTAAGTGAAAAACGGTCCTATGTCTATGCTTTATACACTTTGCTATTTCTAAATGCTAGACTTTTTGTCATCCAACCTATCGTACGGTACATGTACAGCAAGTACGTATTTTAAATTGATATAAACGGAGGAAGTTTTTAATTAGATATATTTTACAATCCACCATGTGATTAACTGTTGGATCTCCGAACATATATTTTATTCAAATAATATACCGTAGGTATAGTGTTATTGTGTTTTTACCTTGGTAAGAATGTCACGAGTCATTATGATGAAGACATTTGCTTGTATTAGATATTACAGACGAACATATTTATTACACATTAACCATCTCACTTAATGCCATGTAATCAAACCTTGCTACTTTACGATCGCATTTATTGCATACAACAATTGCGTCATCTAAATATGAAACTACGTTTTGTTTTAGTGATACGTAAATAATCATTATTGTAACCAGATCCGAGTCGTGTTCTATGAATGGAAGACATATGACAACTAACAGTAATAAGTCACTAGTTGTATTATTGCAAAAAGTGCTAAGTGACAATTCGACATATCTTAAAATCGATAGTCATTTGTCAACAAACTGAGTGCAAATCAAACAAAAGTTAGGTTGTTATTTCATCGTACCATTAAAAATACTGCTTTGGGATAACAATAACACCGTGACCTTCGTTCAACGATTCATACTGGTTATAGAATATTCGCACTGTTAATAAAGTAACGACCTAACTCCAAATTTTGGATGAATCAGTTTATGTGAAAGAGCGGTCCTATAGGCCACTGTAAATGAAATACACAAACTCATTTTGAGAACACCGAACTCATTTTTCAAACTGTTGATTTATGTCGTTATTTAACTAAAAGTGTGATATTGTTTTTATCAATATTTCAATTTCTATATTTGCTAACTGTACAGTGTGGGTGTTATGCAACCTAGGAGCTTAAGACTTTTTCACCTTCTGGCAATTTTATTAATATGTTTTATCACATAAGCAATAAGCTTTTGTGTCAAACTCAATGTACGCCGCTTTAGATCCAAAAGAGGACATTTACATTTAGCGGTCCGTTTTGGAGAGAGGCCCTCCGGTCGCTCCGAACGCGGAAGCATCACTAATAAACAAGCCACTATTAAACGGTCCGGCGAACCGAGAAATACGTAACAACCGTATATTTATATGCAATACAATTTCATTATTAGATGCCTATTTGTGTCTCGTTATTTCTATTGTCGCTTTTTCTATTTATTATCCGACACAATGTGTGATTATAATGTGGCTTATAACAAATGAGGTATGTGGGAGTCGGCGCGTTCCACACGGGTGACTTCTGATCGTCTCGAAATTTTTGTCAGTCATTACACGACGATTTTTTTTGTGTGTTAACATGTTGTATTAGCTCTGGTTGATTTAAAGTGGTTTTTGTTTTGTAATTTATTACGAGATCGTTAAACATTACTTTATAGTGTCGTATTGAGTAGGTTAAGACGTGTGTTATTGTGATCGATGTATTTCATACAGAACAATTTGATTTGTATGATTTGATTATCATAACTATGTCCACTATTTCTTCGTGCCGTGACTAGCAGCTGTTACAAATCATAATAATTAAGATATTAATCCTCGAGAGAAAACGACGTAAAATGTAAATATTGTCTACATGTCAATTTTATTGATATTGTTCAATTATACGTTTGAAACATATAATGAACACTTTTAGACACGATGTTTCTTGTACCTATCACAAATATAATATTAATCATTTTAAAAAATGTGTAGACTTGAAAACCGTACGCTATTTATATTCATACGTCCGTTAGATGAAAAAAAGAGATATAAGATTTCTGGAACATTTAATAAATTAGTTTATAAAAACAAAGCCCGATTGTTGTCTCGTGAAACTCGTGCCAACAATTCAACAATTACATAGTTCATTAAAATTTTTCTACACAAATTCTTCTAGTGTGGTCTGATCGTGTCTGTAATGGACGTCCTTAGGAACAAAGTTATATTTCACAACGAAACGATCTAACCACCTGAATGTGTGCGGATTATTATAAACCATATTTCCTAATGAACAAGTCTTAATGTCGTATGCGACCAGCAATTGAGTTTTGAACTTTTGAATACGTAGTCGATTGCGCGTATCATTAAGATCGCAAAATTCGTTACCGTCTCCGTTTGAAATTGCATCTTAAGTGTAGGTGATAAAGTTGATATTTTGTTGTCAGTTGTGGTTGAGAATAAATTCCTATTGTCATTTATTACGGCCCGCTGTAAGGAAACTATTTAATATAAGGTTATGTACATACAATGCGATTAATTAAAGTTTGCGTCTGTTTCAGAGTGTGTTGATCTCTGGAAATCAGTTTTTGCCCGCAAGTGTCGTGGGTGAATTATATCAATGCCGATTGTGAGTGCCTACCCTACAGTGATTGACAAACGGATTATTTTCTTTATATGTGGAAGTAGATTGTATTCTATGAATACTTTTAAATGAGGAACAAATTTATTTTGATAAATTGTGATTTGAGAACATTCGGCAGTATTTTCAGATTAAATAATGATGTTTTATGATGATTTATATGACATTTATTTGTTAAACAGACGTAACTGTTGTGTTTGTTTTAGAATTTTATTTCAATTTGCTTTAATATAATATTAGGTATATCGTTACAGAGTTAGAGGCATCAATATGAATGCAAGGTCATTTCTTTACACATTGTCATCGCTTCAGTTAGGTCTCTTTATATCCACATTCATAGTTTATTGTTTAGTATTTTATAATAACCAATATAATAACATCCTCCATTGTTCTTTAACAGCATGATGTAGAATTGTAAACTGCTAAACATACACTATACTATGCACGGAAATGTATCAAAGATAAAGACTTTCTAATTATTTAAAAATCACTGTACTGAACTGCGCATTTTGAACTTGACAAAGATATGTCGCGTATCGAATTTCAATTGGCTTGCGTGATCTCTTTATAAAAGGCGCTAGGAAATACGGAGATAGTAAGAAAAAGAAGCCCAAGTCGCTGCGATAACAGGCTAGTAACCGGCCAGTCACCTGTCAGTTGCCACCACCATGCCGCCCCATAAGACGCCTTCTTCACACCCTTTTTATAGGATCCTATATCGAAGGAAGGAAGAAACACCATTATAATGAGTTCCACGTTTTGACGACGCGACATCCTAGATACTTTTTTGTTTTGCGGGCCAAATCGCCGGAGACCTCGTTCATTCATCATCATCATCGTCATCTGATGATAAGTCCATTACATTTCAGATTTCCATTGTACTGACGGACAAACAAAAGGATTCAAAAAGGCTTATAGCTCTATAGTGATTAATATTTTACCTTTAATTATTAATGAAGCCACGTCTTACGCCAAAGTCTATCGCAATTAATAATGAAAAAGCAAACAGAAGTTGGTGCTGAATAATTTAAAACGTAGTGAGATAGCTTACAAGGAATTAATGGTTGCCCCGCGATTATGGACCTACGGTCGACCGCTTACGGTACGAATCTAATTAGCTAACGAACGTTGAACATTATAATGATTCGTTAAAAGTACTTATCTAGATACCCTTGGCATTGCATTGATTCTAGTTGACTTTTAATATATGCGTTTGATTTCAGTTGCGTTTGTGTTGTATGTCGATTGCTTAACACCTTAATGTTGGTTCGAGTGGTATTTGTGCACTAGATCTCGACTAATTATAGCGCTGTGGATGATGAATAGATCTTGATACTGATATAAATTCAGATATGTGGTGCATACCGATCTTAGTTCTCTTTTGCGAACGGTTTCAGGATATGATCTTGAGTTTGGTCGGTCGTTTATCCCTCTTTAGGGTTATGTACACAAAGGATAAAAACGGAATACTATTAGTAAGATTCAGTTGTATGTCAGTCCGTCCGTCTGTCACCAGATTGTACCTCAAGAACGGCTAGACAAATGACATTTTCAGATCAAGTGACGTGTGTAGTCAAAGTTCGGTCTAGTCATTTAATTAAATGTAGTCATTCAATAAACGCGCTAGCCATTCAATTGCATAGGAGATTCAACCAGTTGACTGCGACACATACATTTATTTATGTCCATTCTTTACCAAACTAACGTCTTTGCGGGATTCTTTCTTTAATCTGTCACAATAAGTGTCACCTTTAAAAGTGGTCTCTTTGAGGTCGTATGAAAAGTCATTTCTTTACGGCCCTTGGCGCTCGAACGCCGCCGGCTGCTTCACGCATAGACTAGGACGCCTGACCTAGAAAATATCTAGTCTAGATCTTATACAGTTTAAGGACTTGATAGACGAGCCGTTCTGCACTGGGGTGCGTCGACCTTCGCCCTAATGCAACCATTGTTTGAAGAGGGATCGCATTTCTATACTATTGTCTTGTGGGTTCTAGTGAAGTCCGGAGATGATATATTCTTTATTTCTATAAATAGTCCTTGGATTTGTAAATAGGTTGTGTTGTTAAGTATAAAAGGTTTTGTTTGTGGTGTTATTTCTAAGCAGATTGTAGCCACTGGGTTGACAGTGGATAACGACGCCAATTGGATGTTTTTTTCTTATAGTAGCTCCACATAATGGCTTCCCTACGCCTGATGGAACGTCAAAGAGAAGCCCAAGTCGCTGTGACAACTGGCAAGTAACTGGCCTGTCAGTTGCCACTGCCATGCCGGCCCAACCCTAACCCCCCACGAGCTCCGGAGACCCTACTCACCAGCAGAAACACGACCCGGAGGTCATTTGGCTGCGGTATTCTATAGGGAGGAGGCCCTTCCCCGGACGGGCAGCTCAATACGAGCGAAGATTCGCTATGCCCTACCTCTCTTAAATTGATATTGAGTCGTGAGGACTTGAGCATAGAAAAGTCATACGACATGATGATGAGATATTTTGACAATTGAGAAGTCTTTGACTTGTTCGACATGTCAACATCCCTTTAACGATCACAGAACATTTTCCCTATGCATTAAAGCCTCTACTGACGATGTACTCCCGTACTACTCGTAGTAAGGCAACATAAGTAATTTTAAAGTTGGAAGGGACGATGAAATATTCACGCGTATGCTGTTTGATGCAATGTCGGTAACGCCAGCTTTTGCCCTTATGAAATTTTAAACAGTTTGTTTTGGGTGAAAGCTACCCGTTTTGTTTTGAGAATGTGTCATGTCATTTAGTTGACTTGGTGTATGTTATTCATGAAAAGCGTAGATATGCTGAGTTATTTTTTTAGTGCTGACCTTTTTATTTTTGTAACAAATAAGAAAATATTTTCTTTAAATTTATTTTTTTGAACGCTTTTGACCCCAATCACATCTGATGTTAAGTGATGATGTGGCATAGGATGGAGGATGTTTACTTAGATAAGTGTTATTCAGTTTAGCTTTAAATAATCCAACGTTCAGGAAAGACAAGGAATTCCAAAAAGGCGTATATCTTTTTCTTGTCGCAGCTTTATTATACACATATTAATAAAACAGACAATACACTTAAAAACATACATTAGTTTAACAATGCAATTATTAATAAAAAAAATATGTATGTATAAAATAATAGGTACAGGCGGCGACACAATAACTACCCAATTTTGCACTAAAGCAATTTGGAACTAAATTCTTAATGAATGCGAACATCTCGTCTTTTAATATCAAAAGACGAGTTTGGCTCGCTCGAAATTCGCTGTTATTCGAACTAAAGTAAAGAATTACCGAGCATTTGATTTGTAGCTAGGATATTACGACACTATTGCAAGCGCCATCAATACGTGCGTGTCTGTCGCTGATAGAGAAGAGTGGAAGGAGAAAACATGTTGTGCCGGCCCCACTTAGAGCGGGATAAGGGCAGGAGAATGACGATGATTGCAAGCGCCATCAACACGGAAAAGCATACGGAAAATAAGTAAATTGTAATCGTTATGACAACGATCGTGAAAGCTTAAACAGTACAATCGCTACGGTACATTAATATTTTCAAGTCCTGAAGAAATTGCCTATAAGCCACACTGACACAGTTGCAAGCATTAAGTATTGCATTCACTGATACTATCTTTGTACTCCGTACTCACATGTCCCTACAGTACGCGGTCAACGACCCCAAACGGCGTCGTTACTAATTAAAGTATATTTTATTGTTCCCCTTACCACTGACACAATTTAATATAATGCAGTGAGAAATCTTAGGGCGTTCTTAATACAATGTTGAAAAATGACAAAGTTGTTGAAGCTTATGTCAGAATACTCTATGTGAATGATAAATAATTTCTTTAGTGTACAGTCTCAGTAACGTACAGTCAAAGCTATAATTTGTTGGGTGCTTGAAAACCTTATGACAATAATAAGTAATAATAAATGTTCACATCATTTGTGATACTAAGCGGGAAAAAATTATAAGTTGTTTAATGTGTTAAAATTCTAAGTGTATATATTTTATTTCTTCTGACTGTACACGATGTAAGTTTCGACGATACCCTGAGTATATTTTCGCACACAAAAATGTCTGGATTCTATGCAGAAATTAAACTTTTATGCTCAGTTTATTTTCATATTTTGCGCTAAGCTGATATATCAGCATCTGCAGTGGCAAACAATTATTTAATTACTAGTAAACAATTACTCTTCGGCGCTACCCTTAACGATGGTTATTAGCTCTCATACGCCCAGTAATTGCGCTACACCATATTAAAATTGGGTTGTAAATGGTTTCCAAGTAAGGTTATCCTTTACACTTTGAGTAACAGTAACTTGAGACTGAGAGCATCTTTAAGATACCTGGCCAAAAGGGGCTATGCATTACTTCTTTTTCTTGGATTTATTGAAATCTTTCTCCGTCCATCATCGTCATCAGCATCATGACATTTCGTTAAATTCGCACTATAGATACAATTGATATATTCGCACTATAGTACGAGCTTCGGCTAAGTTCTATACTAGATCGCGCTGGCGATTTATATTATTGACAAATATACCATTATACAAAAGCTATAAAATCTTATTTTTTTTAAATCCTAAATCGGTATTATCGGTAGTCAATCTTTCAAAAACCAAAAACTATCGACAGTTGAAGAGAGGTAGGGCATCTTCGCTCGAAATGAGCCGCCCGTCTGAGGAAGGACATCCACCCTATAGAATACCACAGTCAAATGACCTCCGGGTCGTGTTTCTGCCTAGGGTTTCTGGAGCTCGTGGGGGGTATGCCGGTGGCAACTGATAGGTAACTTATCAGTTACTTGCCCATTGTCACAGCGGTTTAGGCGTCTATTTCGCTTTCCTTTAGGCGTAGGGAAGCCATTATGTCGAGCTACTATATAAAAATGGAAGTTCTTGAATGCTAGTTCCATATGACACCACCTATCCCGTCGTGCAAGCTCACTGTTCCCTGCACACTGTGCACCGCCATCGATACACGCCGGCACGAATGCGGGCAAATAATTATAATTACATTTTATTTCATTTTATTAATAGCGGTGACCTTCCCTGTTACAATGTGGCTCGTGGGTCGAGTTCTCACTGTGCACGCTGTTTCGGACAGCTTAATGTCGTAGGATTATTAGTATGGGGTTATATCTTTATGTATTGGGTGGAATAATCGCTGGGGCCGCTTAAGAATTGAGCTCAAAACTTGAGTATAGTCAACAAATGGTAATTGTTGCCGTAAAACATGTAATTAGACCGTCTTTTAGATTGTTCAACTACACGAATTTTTTCATTTGTAAATTAGACCAAAAGTTACAAAGATATAGCCCGTAAATTTTTTTTGCGCGGAGTGACGTCAAAGACCACCATTAAGTTTTGATGCCTTGTAGTGTAGAGTAGAAATAATACGTGTCCAATATATTTTTATAATCAAAAATATGGACTAAATATTATGTAAATTATTATTTGACCCTGGAAACATCCCTATTATTTCTATGTTTGGAACCTGGGGCGAATTTCAGTATGTAAGTAAAGAGATTTGTGTATAGATAATCTATCATAATCTTCTCGCAGTCCATTGCTTCGTAATTTTGCTCGACCCTATCGCACCCAGCGCTTGCCAGCCTTCTTGTTCTAATCGTCACTCCACCTGGCGGTGGGTTAGCGGGAGTGAAATTAACCTAGGATTGGATATCGCCCACTCTATATAGGCGTCAGCTCACACGTCGAGTTGCGGAAAACGGCAACTAGCTATTGTCATGTGTTCTCAAACTGACTAACTGGCCCGGAAAACTTCGCACTCATGTGTTATGGGTATCAGAACAACGAATATTAAAATTTTAGGTAAAAACCCACCTATACTCTAAGGTGATGGCCCTAGCGGGGCTGAATATACATGATTAAAAGCCTGAGTACGTACGGTGCCCCATTAAATCGTAGCAGTGGGGCAGATTACACACACAATTTTTAAGCGATCTACTTTGCCCCACTGATGTACTCTACAGAGATTCATCTCGTATACTCAAATATAAATGAAGTAAATTGATAATGAACATTTCGAACGCGCCCTGTTTGTAAATATAATTTCTGCTCTTTAAATATTTTTCTCGCAATTTGTACGTTTTCACTCAATAATAAACGAAAATAATGAAATGTAAAAAATATCGGAATTGGTTGGACCATTCTCGAGACTGTTTTGTTAAGCCACTATCGGAGATTCATTTTGTTAATGAATGTTAATTGTATACGTATTTAAATGGCAGATACGTGATTCTCTACGGTAACTTACGTCACTATAATGAATGAAAGTTTATTGGTGAAATATAAAGGTGGATGTAGGTTAGTTTAAGTTGTAGATCAAACTTCTTCATTTACCATTTATTCTATACTAGCTGTGCTCGCGACTTCGTCCGCGTGGAATAGTAATTTTTTTCCCCGTTTTTTTTTTTACATTTTCCATTATTTCTTCGCTCCTAATAGTTGCAACGTGATGTTATATAGCCTAAAGCCTTCCTCGATAAATGGTCTATTCAACACAAAAAGAATTTTTTAATTCGGACCAGTAGTTCCTGAGATTAGCGCGTTCAAACAAACAAAATCTTCAGCTTTATAATATTAGTTAAAATTTATCGTTTTTGTGTTAGTAGGTACATCATATGGTATATGCAAATAGTACTTTCGTTGTTCAAAAAACGCCATTTTACGAACTGTTCCTTGTTAGTAAATAGTAAAGAAATAATGTTCAATTGAAATACTTACACGCACAGATATGGAATCGTCCTTATCTAAACAATAAGTCGCTTTTAAGAGGATAACAAAAGAATCGTTTTATCGAATAAGGTTTTCTCGTAACCGATATTGTCGAGAGAAATATTACTTGCCGTACAAGTTATTTCAGTAAAGAACATTATTTTGTAATTCCTTAATGTTTTATAAAGTGTTCCATGTTTGTTCTATGGAATCTGGGCATTGTTACCAATGCATATGAAAGAACATAGTAAATTATGTGAATTTTTGTTATTTTTGGGTAATGGTTAGTTAATCTTTCACGCGAAAACTTACTAAACGGATTTTAATGAAACTACACTAGTATAGCTATAGTTTAGGCTAACACGTTTACATGAATATTACTTTTTACTTAATATTCATGCGGGCAAAGCCGCGGGTTGCACTAGTAGGAGGAGTCCGGGGGACTATCAGGTGGAGAGATGACCCACCTTTCAAAAATCAACTTTAATTTTGCTCTAACGATATGTTATTGGTAGACCGCGGTTATAGACCTAATATGTGACTTATCGTTATACACCGTCTTGACGTATCGTTAGACCAAAATATAAGTTGATTTTTAAAAGGTATTCTCTCCCACCTGATGAAGACTTCCTGACTCTCAATAACGAAACGCAAGATCACAGTGTCAACCGGCCAAATTGCTTAATAGTGATACAGTATACAATAAATCACATAATTATAATCCCGTTACGCTTTAGTTTTCATAAAGAGATTGTGCAATAAATTAAAATTTGTAGACAAAGCGCCGTGGTTTATTTTTCACTATTTTATTTATAAGTCGAGCTGAGTTAGTAGTCATCTTGCTGCGGGGTAGGGTTGCCACCCTGTATTTTTTTGATTGTTCGACTTTTTGCGAAAAGTGTCTATTCAAATAAAAAAAGTAAAAATTATCTTTATTTGCTAAGGTTTAAAAAAAGCACATTACAAATTACTACACATAATTTACAAATCGTTAAAGCTACAACTAGCTAGCACTGGTTCGGAATGCAGCATTCTACCGAGAAGACACCGGCAAGAAGCTCTAGCTAGCTCTTTCGTATGTAGCGTCGGTCACTTTTCGGTTTGTGACAAGCATTGGTGTAGACTGTTAAAGGCAACCCTTTAACAGTCTACTGCTGAACATAGGCCTCCCCTGATAAGATGATGATTGGTGTTGGCTTTTAAAATGATTATTATTGTCATACATTTAAGTGTATGAATACCATTCTGAATATTCTTATGTTCATCGAAGTTGCATCGGTCGCTGTGGCCATCATCATGCTTATTTTTCACTTTTAATTATTCCTTTCATTAGATCGGTGGAGACCACAAATCCTCCTTCGGTTTCTTTACTGCCAAGGTAAGGTAGGGTTTACCCGCCTTTTTGTCGACCACCGTTGACTCGACGAAACCTCTGTGAAATGAATTCTTCGATGATAGGAAATTAAACAATTTTGCACGTCATTATTAAAACTCTGGAGGCTCTTATTGTTGGAGGCCAAGACTCAGCTTGGGTCACTGCGCCGATCTAGTTAGTTAGTTAGTTATTATTAAAACTAATTGCCTCTTCTAGAAGGTTGTTTGGTAGGAATTGCTGCTAGCGATAAGACTGCTAGACCTCAATATTTATTAAAACTTTTTAGTAGTTCAATGAATTCATTTCATCGTAATATTAAACAACAAGGAGGTCTGATGGCAGTCGCTCTGTGTAAAAGCTTAGACCTCGCCAAATCTCTCAGTTTGGGAAGCCGACCCTGAGACAATCGGGAAATAGGCTAAGATGATGATGTAATATTAAACAACAAACTGAATTAATATTCTACGCAACTGGCAACCCTGCGATTGTACTAATAATAAAACAGTATGAACAGATTGTCCGTGTGTTTATAACTCAAAACTACATTGTGTTCTTTTGTGATGTTCCAAAAGATTTGTATGTTTTATTTTTATATGCAGCAGGTGTGAGATGCAACTGGATGCGATTCGTCTGAAGATTGTCGGACGTAATGACGTCAGCTTTTTGTAGGCCTTGGCGTTCGCCTAAAGCGTTTTAAATACTTAGTAAATCTAAAGGTTCCGGGTTCGATACCTTTGTTCGATTGTGCTATAGGTACGAGTAGATAGATAGATACAAGATTCTTTATTGCACACCAAACAATTGACTTCCAACTATGTATAGTAGACATTTTGCTGTACAATAAGGGCGGCCTTATCGCTATAAGCGATCTCTTCCAGACAACCCTAGGGTAGAGGAAAAGAGTATTGCTAATGGTGACGGAAAGTAATACAAATCGTGGGGAAAATGGGACGTTTTAAGATTCCAGGCTCTCAGCTACCTCTTCTACTAGGTACCTCTACCACCGTAGAAGTACCTACTCCTATTACTCGCCTGCCCGCCGACCGCCGTACGCTTGGCATATTATACGTGAACTGATTTTTGTCATGTTCCGACATCTGTCGGTGTATTGTGAGAATGATACTACAGGCCAGCATGGCTGTGGCAACTGGCAAGCGATTGATTTAATTCATTGTTAGTTGCTGCAGCGCTTTGGGCATCTCTTTCGCTCTCTACCAGGCAACAGAAAGTTACTATACTATAATATACCGATAAAAGGCAGAAGGGCCGCTTTTCGGCATTAGTAGATTAGATATAGACCAGCACAGCAGTGGCAACTTACATAGTGATTGATTTTCTTGCTTATTCGTTCCCGCACCGACGGCCTCTCTTTGGCATTTTATCAAGCTACAAGCCTGCTTTGCCATAAAAATCTTTACCGACTAGTCGTGACATCACTAGACCACCCATTTGCCATATCACTAAACCACTCATTCGTCACATCTCTAAACCACCCATTCGTCATATGACTGAACCACCCATTCGTCACATCACTAAACCACCCAGTCGTCACATCACTAAACCACCCATCCCTACATCACTAAACCACCCATTCGTCAGATCGAAGACGCGTCGCACCTTGACACGGCGCATCCGTCCGTTTGTTCGTTTTTATTCAGCACCCACATGCAAACCAACATTTGCATAATATATTTATTATTATCAACTCTCCTTCGACATCGTAATGTTAATGAAATAATACCTATATATTACAGGGCACTGAATAGTGTTCCGATAAATATTATAGAAGTGAACGCTTAAAAATTACAAAATTAATAGTAATAATGTTTTTGATCTAACTAGTGGATCCTAATGTTGCTTAAGATCAGGTCGAACGGTACCCATCTACTTTATGATCAGCCTGCAAACTGCTGGACATAGGCCTCCCCCAATGGAAATAGGCCTGTTGCCGTAAAAAATTTAATTAGTCCGTCTTTCAGATTGTTCAAAAATAAAAGTCATGTATTTTTTCATTTGTGAATTTGACCAAAAATGACAAAGATATAGCCCGTTAAAATTACACGTGACGTCAAAGAGTCGGAGTTTTTTCGCCACTGAGTGACGTCAAAGAACCCCACTCCTATATTTTGTAGGCTTGTATCTTTGTTATTTTTTGTTTAAATGAAAAAAGGAAAAATACGTGTCCAATATATTTTTATAATCTAAAATACGGACTAAAGATAATGTTATTATTTTGACCGTGGAAACATCCCTAATAAGGAAGTTTCAAGAAGCGGATTTGACTTAGTCACCACGCTTGGCAGGCGTTGGTTTTTTTTTATACCCAGGTAAACGCTGCTGCCGGTTTCCTGATTATTTCCTTAGCCGTCTCCTACGATACCCACGGGATGAGATGGGACGGTACTTTTCTAAATACGGAAATCACACGCACATTTACTTATCAAAAAAATAATATTACAGTGTCTGACCTGGGAAGAAGTTCGAATGTGTAAAGCTACCATCGCTCCTACCAAACGGAATCGTGTAATTGTAATTATCGAGGTATAGGCAAGGCGTGGCGCGGATGCAATTGCATTTAGCCGGCCGTTTCGACTTATTTCTACAATTCTATTTAAATTACATTGCTCGCTTGTTGCGGCAATTTATGAGCAGAGAGATTATACATTTATTTTTATCCTGTTTTCGCTCATATTTATTAAGATTCGAGAGATATGTTGTTGGTATTTTATCGTGTCGGGACTACATGAACCTAATTAGGTGCTTAAATGAATTACGAGCCCTTAGAAACTTTTATAATAACCCAAGACGTGTTACCCTGGGTCACACAGCGCCATCTAGCTGAAATCCAACCCAAACTAAGCAGGTACTATGGGTACTTGACAAGAAATAAACATACTTTGCTCTTTGATCTGTGTCTTTTTGTCCAGCAGTGGGCTGTTGTAGGTTGGCAATGATGATGATGAAGGAAATGTTTATTCAAATACGTATTTGTTTCATTTAACATTTCATTTGTTCATTAGAGCGTGTTGGGCGTTTGAGGTCGTTATTGAGGAAGACCTATGTCCATCCTCCCGGGATCCGGGGGTAGGGGTATTTTCCCTCCCCGGACTAGGAGTGCCGGCCGCTTAAACATCTGCGGCTGGCCAGGGCAGGCAGGGATGTGGCCGTTTGCTTCGGCGCTACCCGTGTCCCTGCAACTTGCTGCCCACTGGCGACACAGGGGGGTTTAATGGGTATGCCTTCCCATTTTGGGAGGTGTGAGTCCCACACACCATCCCTCTAGAAAAAAAAAGACCTATGTCCATCAGTGGACATTTGCAGGCTGTAGTGCAGTCAATGAAGCGAAAAATACGGGCTAACCTCCGAATTTTTTTACTGTGATCCGATTTGCATGAAATTTTGGAATTAGGCTCATCTTACCATTAACTTCAAAAGTGAAAATGATTTGAACTCCGCCACCACCATGGGGGTGGTTGCCACCCCTTCTCGGGGGTCAATGGTTGTTTTTTCAAAATAACCTCGGACATCGATTGAAGATCTAATTTTAAGCAAAAAAGTTTCTATAAAGTTTCTCGAAAAATCTAATACTTTTCAAGTTATTGGCAATTGAAAATTCGCAAATTTTTCACGATTTTCATCAGTTTTTTTCAAATATCTCCAAAAATATACGTTTTATCGAAAATTTTATAAGGAACGAAACTATAGCAGGTAAAAAAATGAACAATTTGGTTTTTTACAAAGTATTCTAAGTGCAATATTAAGCTAGATATTAAAGATCAAAGCCGTTTTTTATTTTATCTGAAATTTCATCGATGTAGTCAATGCCATCTAGCAGCGAGCAAATGCATTTTATGCTTTCTAATCGAAAAGGGTTTTGTAGTGCTTGAAATAAGCTTTAAAATGAGCTTTATCAAAAGTCTTTTGCACGTAAAATAAGTGAGCTATATTGCAAATAAGCGGAGCATCGAATGTTTTTTCTTTTCAATCAATGGGTTTAAATAAGTGCCATTTCCACCAAAACTAAAATTAATCATATTCCGCCTAGAATTAACTTTATTATGAAGAGTTTTATAGATTGTATTAGTTTGGCTGCTTTAGGACACATAGTTTTCAAAAAAGTCACGATTGAAAAAAAATCGAGAATTTCAAATTTTTAAAAATCCCATCCCTTTTTCATAATATCTCAAAAATGACGACAGATACGTATAAAAGTGTAGAGATAAAAAATTTAGGTATTTTTCTGACAAACAATTTGGTTTTTTTGTTTTTTCTATCAAATAAAAATTGACGGAGATATGATTGTTTAAAGAGCGCGTGGCAGCGCAATCACAGCCTCCCTTAATCGTGACTTTTTTGAAAACTATGTGTCCTAAAGCAGCCAAACTAATACAATCTATAAAACTCTTCATAATAAAGTTAATTCTAGGCGGAATATGATTAATTTTAGTTTTGGTGGAAATGGCACTTATTTAAACCCATTGATTGAAAAGAAAAAACATTCGATGCTCCGCTTATTTGCAATATAGCTCACTTATTTTACGTGCAAAAGACTTTTGATAAAGCTCATTTTAAAGCTTATTTCAAGCACTACAAAACCCTTTTCGATTAGAAAGCATAAAATGCATTTGCTCGCTGCTAGATGGCATTGACTACATCGATGAAATTTCAGATAAAATAAAAAACGGCTTTGATCTTTAATATCTAGCTTAATATTGCACTTAGAATACTTTGTAAAAAACCAAATTGTTCATTTTTTTACCTGCTACAGTTTCGTTCCTTATAAATTTTTCGATAAAACGTATATTTTTGGAGATATTTGAAAAAAACTGATGAAAATCGTGAAAAATTTGCGAATTTTCAATTGCCAATAACTTGAAAGTATTAGATTTTTCGAGAAACTTTATAGAAACTTTTTTGCTTAAAATTAGATCTTCAATTGATATCCGAGGTTATTTTGAAAAAACAACCATTGACCCCCGAGAAGGGGTGGCAACCACCCCCATGGTGGTGGCGGAGTTCAAATCATTTTCACTTTTGAAGTTAATGGTAAGATGAGCCTAATTCCAAAATTTCATGCAATTCGGTTCACAGTAAAAAAATTCGGACCTATAATGCTTCATTGACTGCACTACTGATGATGATGAAAGAAATGTTTATTTAAATGCGTACTTGTTTCATTTAAAATTTCATTTGTTCATTAGGGCGTGCCGGGCGCGTGCCGGACAAGTCTTCTCTTACATTTAACTGTAACATTTTATTCGTTATTACTTTTTGTAATTATTATAATTAATGCATTCCGCTTTGTGCTGTGTGAATTAAGGTGCGTTGAGATTGCGCACACCGTCGGCGGTAGACGATGCGAATCACTACATACTTAGTATAAAATAAAGTTGCTTTTGTTTTCTGTCTGTCCCTATTATATGCTTATATCTTTAAAACTACGCAACGGATCTTGATACGTTTTTTAGGGTTCCGTAACCAAATGGCAAAAATGGAATCCTTTCGTCATGTCTGTCTGTCTGTCCGTCCGAATGTTACAGCCAGTTTATTCCGAAACTATAAGAGCTGTTTTTAATAAATATCCATCATTACCAAAAAAAATGTGTAATATTCGCTTCATTGCAGATTGCGATGTCGTTTACCATCAATTATACTGCAATTAAGCTATGTCAAATTAAATTTTTGAATTAAGAAATCATTAAAGACATGCAGCAACCATTAATTAACAATAATATGTTTTGAAATGGTTCTTAACTATAGTTTCAATATAAGTTGCAGTTACTAAGTAACAATTGAAAAAGTTGATCAGGAGAAAACAACAACTATTTGTTACTATACCGATATTCTATTTATATATACAAATATGATAGTGAGATACGTAGCATAACATAGCTGCAGTATCGGTGGGCGATAACCTACAAGTAAGATCATGCAAAACATCGTTCTCAACTGAATGTATTATACATAATGTTGCAACTACATTGTCTTGCCCTACAAGTAGTATACCGTTATTATCGCAAAAAGGTGACATCTGTCGGCGACGCGACGTATTAAATATTGCTACCAGCCTACTACATACACTGATCGAATGCCAGTTAGTCTTTCATTGAAATTTAAACTCTATCAGTTCAATTTTAGAGACACAGATGGATTTCAAAGTTTGTGACTACAGGTGCATTAGAGGATTAAGCAAATAAACTACTTTATTATGATCTAAGTGAACGCAGAGGGCAGAGGGGATTCTAAATCGTAAATGCCTACTCCGCGTGGCTTTGAAAGATATATTTTTTACAAATCTCTCAAGGGCCGGCAACGCACCTGTGACTTTCCTGATGTTTCGGCGTCTATGGATGTGAATCACTTACCATCGGGTGACATTCAGGTCCGTTTACCCGTCTCTGTAAAAAAAAAATCTTACTGGTTAAAATAGGTTGTTAGGATACTATCATTTGTGGTTGTTTCGAGAAATGGTTTAGGTACGAATCAAAATTGGCGTGCTCCATCGGCTTAGGCACTTCATGCAGCCGTCGCTTCTCTCATCTGTATGTACGAACTCTTTGACACAACGTAAATTAAAAATAATAACATTCGAGCAATGAGGGGTGGATGAGAGGTCGTTTGTTTATTGTGAAGTATAGTCGTTGGTTGCTCACTTTGTATGTGTATGTTGTGTTTCAATGTTTAACTTGAGGGTTATATAGCGATAAGCTAGAGCTATGACATTATTATAGTAAACTAGCATTCGCCTATTTACTTAAACATTTACAAACGGCCAAACACCAACCTAAGGTAGGTTCATCATCATCCTAGCATTTTTCCCGATTGTCTCAGGGTCGGCTTCCTAAACTGAGGGATTTGGCGAGGGCTAAGCTTTTACACAGAGCGACTGCCATCAGAGCTCCGCGACACTTAGGGTAAGCTATACCCATTCCCAGTTTAGGCGTCAGAGTTAAGTTAAGTTAGGGTTAAGTTAAGGTAGATTGATCTGTCCAATTCTTCAATCTCCATTCGAATAAATGCCCCGTGTATTTAGTTGAAGATTGGGAAATTTGTCAATTTTGATATTATCTATTGAGATATTTTTATGGATGTGGGTAACTTAAGTGTCCACGACATTTTGTTTTAATTTCGACATTTTATGCGTTCACTCTATATTACTAACGTTATTTTATTCGTGCTGGCAACCGACTGGTGGCGGTATAACCACCACAAATGAAGGCGTAGCTAAATACCACAGGCCGATGACGGGCAGCAGCGTCACCGGAGCGAGAAGCTACGGCCTGGGATCGCCAACCCGCCTGCCCAGCGTGGCGATTATGGGTATATCCTCCAGAAGTTTCATCTAATTGGCGAACAACTGGAGAGGCCTATGTCCAGCAGTGAACTGCTATAGGCTGTTGATGATGATGATTCGTTCACTACTGTTGGGAGCGGTCTATGTCTAACAGTGGACTGACAAATACTTACACGTACACAGAATACGCAAGCCGTACCCCCGTCCCCACCCAGCAGATGCCCGCTAATTTAAACATTATTCTACAATAGCTATGAAATATAAAGCACCATACAAAAACATTAACATTTCCCGCGATTGTACCTCATTAATATTTATGGCGAAATAAAAATAAAATTCGCTAAGTAATGAGATGCCGTAATATACGGATAAATGTTTGAAGATAGCAGGTGTCGTTATGTATTTTTTATATTTCGTATGACGTAAGTCGTTGATCGTCGAATCTATTGTTTACGGAATTTTCTACTAAAGCATAAATACGTTGAGGGGTTAAATTTTTAGTTTTTTTTAGTTTGTATGAAAAAAATATCTTTATTGTATACCTATACAGTCCGCCATTTTAAATAAACAAGAAGACAGTGAGTGGCGAACTCATGTCAATCAACAGAGTAAATGTCCAACAAAAACTCTAAGTGATTTTTGAGATAACTATTTTGAAAAATATAAACACAAAATATTACATAAAGCAAACGGTAGGTTGCAGCCATTTGACATCAGTTTTAAAAACTATAGAACGCCTGGCAAGACAGGTTTAAAGGTTTTAAAAACATTTTTTATGTTTATAGACTTTTTGTATCTCGGAAACCGAATTATTTAAAGATTTCACTACTAATTCACTGCTGGACATAGGCCTCTCCCAACTGATATAGGCTGACGATGATGATGATTGCTAATTCACACTTTTTTGCTTTGTAATCAGTAATTATTCTATAATTAACATGTGTTTCATTAATGGCCGCCAAACACAATTTTTCAAATCAATATGGCGGACTGCCAGTTAGAGTCAACTTCATATGTTTCTCTTTATGAAGTTACTAGCTGTGCTCGCGACTTCGTCCTCGTGGAATAGTTATTTTTTCCCCGTTTTTTTTTTACATTTTCCATTTTTTCTTCGCTCCTAGCTTGATGTTATATAGCCTTCCTCGATAAATGGTCTATTCAACACAAAAAGAATTTTTCAATTCGGACCAGTAGTTCCTGAGATTAGCGCGTTCACACAAACAAACTCTTCAGCTTTATAATAGTATAAATTATAAATATAAAAGTAAAAAGTATAGGTTAGTATAGATTACGACATTTGCTAAGCGAATAACTAATAAAATAAATAAAAATTACTGTGTGATAACCACTAGAGTTTTGTTTATTATGTATACTTCTTTTTTCTGTTGTCCAATATCTATAAAACTAAAGAAAATACTTTATTGCCCGGCGTTTTATCTGCCACAGTAGCTAATTGGAAAGTAAATGATTAATATTTAAGTGCTATTTCCTTCCAGCGTAATACTTATTTTAATAATGAAAGGTTTTAAATACATAAACGTTTGTTAGGTAAGTAATGTATCTATCATTCGTGTCAATTGTTTTTTTTTATGACATTCTATAGTATTCTTTATAGTAGTTATACGGAAAGCATGGATCTACTTTAATGCTTTTTTATCATGTAATGGGTTAATATCTGATGTTATTTTGTGCTGTAAGGTTCAGTGAAGTGATAAAGTTATAATATGAAAGAAAGGAAGAGAGAATGAAAAACGTTTACATACACATACGAGTATCAATGAAATAAATCGTCTTTGATATCTGCATCGGATGTCAAGCGAATTGTACTGCTGCTCCTGCTTTGTATCCGATTACGACAAGAAACCAACTTACGGGAATTTTGGGAGTCTCCAAGGAGTCCAGGATAGCGATACAACTCTAAATTCTCGAGTTGTATTGTAATTTTGACAAAGAAAACGTCCTTTGTCCTTTAAATGGGACGTGAAGAAGCATCTAACGAGCCGGCAAGGCAAGGAAACTGATAGGAAACTAGGCCGGATACTTGCCCGTTGGTGCAGCGACTTGGGATACTGTTTCGCTTACCTTCAGGCGTAGGGAAGGCATTATAAATAAATAACCCAAGACATGCCACGCTGGGCCACACAGCGCCATCTAGCCCCAAACTAAGCCGAAGCTTGTACTATGGGTACTAGACAACTGATAAACTTACTTTGATAATTTTTTTGTAAATAAATACATATTATACATAGAAAACACCCAGACCAATACAAACAGACATGTTCATGCACACAAATGTTTGTAATGTGTGGGAATCGAACCGACGACCCTTGGCTCAGAAGGCAGAGGTCACTACCAATTGAGCCACCGAGCCAGTCATTATGCCGCAACACTGTAGAAAAAAAAATCATTTTGTCAATAATTTTCATCCGACTTTGCAAGAAATGAACTTGGTAATGAGGCCGGTTATCTTTATTAAAAAGAGACAGATAACGTGTATAACAACACAACAGTAAGCTATTTGGATTTGTTCCACGAAGCGTTCCATACGTGTATTCTGATAATATATTACGTTAATGCTAAACGCACATTTGTTAACATTAAGGCTGGTACTACACTTTAATTAAAATGAGTATGCATACATATATTTAGAATGCAAACACGTGTATTAAATCATATTTGGTATGGTTTGCCATCTCTTAATGCGACAGTCCGAACGTTGAGCAAGTTAGAAACCCAATAAATAAATATCAAATAAATATCAGACAACATCACAAACATTCCTCCGATCCCAAAGTAAGTAGCTTGAGCACTTGTGTTATGGGTATCAGAACAACGAAGGTACCACAAATAAATACTTAAATACAAATATTAACACCCAGACACGGAACAAACACAAGTGTTCATCACACGAATGTTTGTCCCGGGTGGGAATCGAACCCACGACTCTTTGTTCAGAAGGCAGAAGTCACTACCAATTGAGCCACCGAGCCTGTCAGTGTACAACCTGAGCTTCCACAGCTACCTTTATCTGGTCCGTCCATCTCACATCATCATATCTGTCTCAAAAACGAAAACTATCTTCACCCGACCGTAAAAAAGTAGCTATTAAGTAGAGATAATAATTTAATAGAATAATAAATGTTAACATCCGGATTAAGAAAGTAACAGGGCATTGAAGCGACAACAATGGGTCACGGGACGAAACCGAGTATTGTTACACTGTACAGTCGGGTGAAGAAGTCTCTGACATAGAACGCTTCAGCGCAAAGCTGAGAATGGATCGCGCTGGAGGTTGACTGTAATGCAAATACCAATCATACTCACGTATATTTTATGAAATTGTATGTCTTTTACCACCTTGGATATAAAACGAGGCGATAGATAAAATAACAATAGCACAAATAATATTTTAATAACGTGATGTGTTATTTTAAACAACTGTTACTATATGACGGAACTTGGTAATCAGACTTTCTATGCTTGTTTATTTAATTTTTATTGCACTATAAGGATAGTGTACAAAAGGCGCACTTAACGCGATATAAGTATTCCATACCAGGCAATCATTGGGCTAAGGAGAAACAGATGTATGTAGTGTAAACATCGAAAAGAAGCAGAATTTCCCCAAGACCCTACTTTTGTGTGATGTTCTAAAGTAATGCTACTGAAAAACTTCTAGTTTTAAAAAAAACGTTAATTTTAACATAATGTGTACAATCCCCATAGATAGACAGACATATTAGACATCAGCCTAGAGAATAATAGACTTCTTTTGTAAAAAAAGTGTCTTGACGCTAATAATTCATCTGCCATTACACACGTTGTTAACTAATAAAATAAAATTTTCCAAGCCATCTATAATACAATGATTAGTAACTTCGTTAATTAAACAGAATCTAAGGTGTCCATTATGACTTTTTTCTCCGACAGTCTCTATACGACAGATTCGTTCCGACTTCGGACAATTAATATTAATTAAGATTTAAATTGGTCTAATTATATAGAGCCGTTCCGTCTTGCTGCCAAGCCATTCTGGGCTCGGGTGGAAATTATGGAGCTAAATATTATATTCACTGCGTCATACCGACTTAAATTTATTATTGCACTAGCTACTGCCCGCGGCTCTGCCCGCGTGAATATTCGTATAAAATGTGCTGATCCAACGTATAAGCTATATTACTGTAAAGTTTCATTAAAATCCGTTCAGTAATTAATGCGTGAAAATGGAACAAACATCCATCCATACAAACTTTTGCATTTATATTATTATATTAGTAGGATAGTCTTTAATATTTCTTTTTTTTTCAGGTAAGTAAACTGATGTCACGGGTTTGAGCCAAGTAAGCTGTGTCGGTAAGTAATGTAAGGTAAGTCTATACGTAGGTAATTGCGGACTACGGTGTTACCTTTACGGTTTATATCTGAAATCAAAGAAATGCTATAAGTGGATGATTTTAGTACACTTCCAATGTGATACTCAGCTCATGGCGGACAAAAAGAGTATGTAACTTTTAAAATGTTTTCATTGCATCATCAGATATGAAATGTAAAGCTATGACCTGGAAAATTAAATTGGTAGTAAAATATTAAAAGGAGACAAGTGATATGAGACCCAGATACCTAGGAAATCTTTTTCTGAAGTAATAACCAATAATAATGAGAAATTCACCCATAAGAGGCCATGCAAAGAGTACATCTTCATTATTTTTTAATAATATTTAGGTTCCTTTTGAAAGTATTTAAAACACCAAATGTGAGAAAAAAAGTCTTTTGGAAACACATCGGTATGTGGAGGGTTTTCATCTGATATCGTCCGGTGATGATTACAATTCCTTCCAGGCCATTATCGTAGTCATGTCAATGGATCATATATGTTACGGTAATATGCGGAGCACCTTGTCACATTGAACCTATCAACTTTTCTCGCTTCATGTTATAATGTTGTCACGGTATCTATTATTGTGACATGGTTTCAAATTGTACACTTAATATTGCTTTTGACTGTAGGTCCCTCCCTTCATAGTGAGAGTAACAAAACACGACAAGCTCATACAAATATCTACTCCGATCCTCACAGCGTGCCCAGCCCTCACGTATCTAATTCATTCATTATAAGTATTCGCAAACCGTATAAAAATTAGCCAGCAAAAATCCCTGCCTGTGTTTATTACCTCTATAGAAGGTATTCAGGCAATGTTATGCTAATTCACACAAGCCCTGAGTGGAAGTTTCACACTTAGTCAATTAGTGCGTAAGTCGGGAAAAGTCACAGTGCTCCAACCGGCGTACTAATTTAATGAGAGGGCCTTTTCACGAATCCGGAGAGTGAACACATTGCATTAAAATGAAATTAACTTCGAAATGTCATAATTAACGTACTACGGTAACGTAGGGACGGAAGAGAGCGGCCTATCATCTTTTCGCTCTAAACAACCCTCACCTGCCCGCGGTGCATCCTGCTGAATAACAAACGAGAGTCTGGCAACTGCTGGCGTTATTAAGCATCACAATCGAAGCATAGCTTAATACCATAGGCCGATGATGGGCAGCGTCACCGGAGCGAGCAGCTATGCACTACGATCGCCAACCCGCCTGCCCAGCGTGGCGATTATGGGTGAAAACATCTGAAGTTTGCCAAACTGAAGAGGTTTATTAATTTAATTTTTTAAATTAATTTATTCTTGCCAATTATTACAAACGTCTTACATCAGTCTTACATGGACTTGAGAGAGAATATGACAGGCTGATACCTGAACTAGGATAAATCCTGTGTCTCAGGTTATGTTTAGCAGTGGACTGTGATAGGCTGATGATGATGATGATGATGATGAAGGTACTACAGCAAATATTTTCAAGGTGGTAGCTATTATAGTAGTGCGTTTCGTTCAGCGTAGCGTGGCCGATAAGCCAACACTAGAAGTGAGATTCAAAAAATTGTAGGGAGACAAAAAAAAATGTTTTTTTTGAGTGCCTCCGAGCGTTGGGTTGGGGTGAACCGTGTTTTCATCTCGTCCTTTATGTTTTAGTAAAAAGGGATAGGTAAATAAGTAATCGTGCTGTGATGTGGGGTGATTTTAACGTCTTTATTCAATGTACGTTATGCTATTTCTATACTATAGTGTTTGACTCCTGACTTTGTAAATTGTAGGTATGTAGTTGATGTGAACCTACTTGTTGAAATAAATATTTTTGTATTTTTTTTGGTCAGGTTATGGTCCTTTGCTTTTGGTTTAATTTGATATCCGTCGTCTATCAATAATATGAAATACACTAAAAAAAGTATGCAACATTCAATATGCCTGTTTGTGTCTTTTTAATTTGGATGAAACTTTTTTGTTTTACAAATGAGTTAATGAGGGCAACTAATACATATAATAAAACAGTAAAAAGAGTATGTCTGTACCTTGAATATTTTTGAAAAAAATAATGTAGGTATACATTAATCTATGAGGAGCGAATTTACATAGATTGTTTTTATAGAATAGAATAGAATAGAATATCTTTATCGCCACGCTGGCAGGCGTGTCGGTTCCTCGCTCCGATGACGCTGCTGCCCGTCATCGGTCTGTGGTATCAAGGTACGCTCTCAGTCGTGATGTAAACCGCCACCAGTAAACGATATAGACGTGCTTTTGTCAAATTATCGACTCGATCATGTCTCGATCATGTCAGATGATGACTTTTTATATAGAATAACACCTACTGGGATATACTTAGTACTTGTAAGGATTTTACTACTGCCATAAGCTGGCAAGCCAACGTCAGGGGTCACAGAAAATGAGTACAGTATTCAATCGTACACGTATTCAATTAAAGCATACATACAGTTTTGATATGATTTGTTGGGGATTGCCCTCGTTGGGTCTCAGTTAACGGAGCTCGGAGGGGTGTCCGCAATCTCTGCTGTAATATCGATTTTTTATTTGTTATTTTTATTTTGCGGTCCCCTTTGAAACACGCTGTAGTTACAGATAGGAGTTTTGATCAAACTTTTTTACTTTATTTTTCGCATTTTATAACACGAGTGATGGTGGAGTTTTGACAGATATGGATTTTTTCTATGTTCGTCATTTTAATTTATTGGCAAATGTGATTATTAATTCTGTATTTGTTATCGTAAATCGTGTATAGTAAATCTGTTATTAACGGCTATGTAATTATTAGAAACCATCAGATAAATGTATTTGATGTCTTTTTTAACAGTTTATTTTATCGTATCGTTATATAGTTCATAAAGAAAATAGAGAAATTTGAATAAGGCCTACCTTCAGTAGTGGTCGGACCAGGGCTGCTGATATGATAGGTCATAACAGGTTTACCATAAATAAATATATAACTTTTCTTCTTTCTTCAATACAACATTAAAATGTACACACATATTTATTATTATCCTTACAGTAGCTCTCGTACATTACGAGATCCTAAACAATGTTACCTTATCCTTTCCGGGTATATTTTGTGCTAGTCAGTATACCTCATCATGGTGCAATGAAATGTATTCTATTCTAATTTTGTGGTATTTATAGACAGTAATTTAATTAGTACCAGTGTTGATATATTATAATATTTGTCCACGATGCCACATTAGTAATTAATGAAATATCAACAAAACTAATTTGTAGCTAAAATTCAGTTGTTAGATCCCTCCCACACGCCATCAGAGCTCATTTGGGTTGCTTTTAATAAATAACAAAACACAAACGCATCACAATCCATGCACCCGGTTATAACAAAAACGCATCAACAGTACAGTTTCTGTAGCTATAATCATCATCAGCCATAATGCAGTCCACTGCTGGACAAAAACGTTTTCAGTTTTTCGCTACTTCAGGCAAACATCTGGAGGCTTGGCTATACGCTGGCAGGTGTGCCGGTTCCTCGCTCCGACGACGCTGCTGCCCGTCATCGGTCTGTGGTATCAAGGTACGCTCTCAGTCGTGATGTATACCGCCACCAGTAGGTTTCCAGAGCCTAGTTTATTATTCAGCAAGATGCACCACATCCAAGAGAGCAAAGATATGATAATTCGCTCCCTAACCTGCTGGACAAAAACGTTTTCAGTTTTTCGCTACTTCAGGCAAACATCTGGAGGCTTGGCTATACGCTGGCAGGTGTGCCGGTTCCTCGCTCCGACGACGCTGCTGCCCGTCATCGGTCTGTGGTATCAAGGTACGCTCTCAGTCGTGATGTATACCGCCACCAGTAGGTTTCCAGAGCCTAGTTTATTATTCAGCAAGATGCACCACATCCAAGAGAGCAAAGATATGATAATTCGCTCCCTAACCCGCTAATCACAAACACATCAAAATCGCGTAACAAAAACACGCGAACACTAAACCACTCCTGATTGAGATACACATATATATATACACATAAAACATTATCCGTAGCGGCGACAATGTAGTACAAATTATCGCGATACAAGCCGACAAAGCGTTAATGCCGGCACGCCACTGAAAACATTTTTACCGTTCCATTAAACGGGAAAAAGTCGTGTTCAGCACACGCCCGCCCAAAGCTTTGCCGTCTCAATGATCCACTAAGGCAGACGGCAGCTAGAAATTAAAAGACAATTCACGTTGGCGAGGTGAGAATGAAATACTTTCGCACCGGGGCCGCACAAAGCGTGTGTCACATCTAACCGCAGTTATTAAAAGATATGTAATACTGGTGGCGGCGTATTTTCTATCTGCACTTTTGTCATAAAGATCAGTTCGGTTGTACGAGCAGGATTTGCCCTTTTAGGGTGGAAGTTCTTTTTTATAGTCTTCTTCTTCTTGAAGTGCCATCTCCTACCGGAGGTCGGCTATCATTAGGGCCATTCTGACTTTTGACACAGCGGCACGGAACAAGGATCTCGTACTCAGATTGAACCATGCCCGGAGATTCTTGAGCCATGAGGTACGTCTTCTTCCTGGTCACCATTTTTTATAGCAGCTCGGCGTAATGGCTTCCCTACGCCTGATGGAAAGCCAATAAGCCGAAGTTGCTGTGACAACAGGCAAGTAACTGGTCAGTTACCTGTCAGTTAAAACTGCCATGCCGGTCCAACCCCAACCTCTCAGGAGCTCCGGAAACCCTACTCACCAGCAGGAACACGACCTGAAGGTCATTTGGCTGCGGTATTTTATTGGGTGGTCATTACCCGGACGGGCGGCTCAATGCGAGCGAAGATTCACTATGCCCTACCTCTCTTAAAAGTTAAAGTTAATAATTATTATCTAAGTAAGCATCCTACATCATGATGTAGCATTTGATCAAAAGCACACCTGATGTTAAGTGATGATATGTCATCACTTAACAACGAAATCACTTATGATGGGGAATGGTTACTAATATAACTGCTCTTAGAAAGCATTTGATCAAAAGCACACCTGATGTTAAGTGATGACATATCATCACTTAACATCAAGTGTGATCGTGGTCAAATGCATTATCTAAGTCACCATGTTCCATACTAGGTCACATCATCACTTAACATCAAGTGTGATAGTGATCGGAAACTTTCTTAGAAATTAATAAAAAAAATATGTCATAGCCAGGACGCCGCTGAATGCAGTCTTCCGCCACTGTACATACAAAATACGCGTACAGCGCATATAAAACAGGCGCGTAAAATAAAAGCGAAGGCACACGTACAAAATGAAAGAGGTAATTGCGGCTGCTTTCACAAAAAGCTTGTGGCTGTAAACTAAAAGAAGCCGTTAGCGTTAAGTCGTGGATTCTGAAAGGCGTTTAACATATAGCTGTGTATTTATTTTGCGGCGGCCCCAAGGCCGAACAATGCTCTCTTATCGTAGCCGAGGCCCCCGCATCCCGATGGGGCTACTGTGTCTGTACAAACTAAATGTTTAGCGGGTTTTAGGAGCTCACTAATAAGTACTGTTTGAGTGTGTTAACGCAGTTTTGGACTTTTTTGTTTGTTGTGAAAGGATGCGGTCTTGGACGGGGAAAGGTTAAGTTGTTGTATTGAATTTAGCTCTATGCACGTGGTTTTGATTTCTATAACAGTAATACATAGTTACTATTTGCATCGCCTACTCGGTTATTACCTACTTTTTGAGGCTGACCTTTAACTAGAGATCGATTTGGAAAAGAGATGTTTTTACATCTTTCATCTTAGTAAAAAGTACTAATCATATGTGCATGTCGGGTTTTGAAAATAACAAAAAATAGTGTCTTGATTTTAAGTTAGACCTTTTGGTGAAAACTAAATTCAATTCCATGTAGTAGGTAGTTGTCGCGTGATGCGCGATCAAACATACAAATAAAAATTTCTGCCGTTTTTCCAACACTTTCCTTCACTGCTCTGCACCTATTGATTGTAGCGTGATGAATACTATACCTTCCCAGGAGTATGAAGAATACCTCGAAGCTGAGACCTATCATACAGTCTTTACCAATTATCGTCACCCTCGGCAGGCGGCTTGGCGATCGCAATGCGTAGCTCCTCGCTCCGGTGACGCTGCTGCCCGTCATCGGCCTGTGGTATTTAGCTGCACCTTCAGCAATGATGGTTATACCGCCACCAGTCTTTTGCCAGAGCCTCGTTTGTTATTCGGCAGGCTGTTCCATAGGCAGGTAAGGGTGGCTTGGAGCGAAAAGATGATGAGTTGCTTCTTTACATCCCATGCAAGTATATTACATAGAATTTATTACGATGTGCGGTGCGTGCGCACTTGTGTTCAGGTTTCAGGGATGCGCTATGGATTCGCCAGTGGTAATTACCGGTAATTGCTTGTAATATTCTATGAGACTTGTTAAAAGGAAATTAACAGTTGATTAATTTGTTGTGAAACTTTACATACATTGTGCGCTCATCGGTTCGATGACTATCATCAAATAATTAATTTCTTGCTAAATAAAATTAATTAAGGCTTAATTAACGCATGACCGGTCTGTTTAATTGTTGTACTACTATATGTACGTACAGTCAATAGTGAAATAGATAATTATTTATCTATACAATATTAGATTTTTTAAGATTTTTCCACTTTGTAGCAGACTGTTCGATACGCTTTCGCTTAAAAATATATGATGTGTATTTACTATGCAAACTACTAACGAAAATTGGTTTGAATGAAATCTAGACAGTAGTTTTTTTAAACGTCGTAAATCAAATTACCTAATTTTTTTCATTCAATCTGTGGTACGGAACCCTACGTGCGCGAGTCCGACTCGCACTGGGTCGGTTTTTTTTTTGATAAAATTGCAATTTCATTAATCAGTTCACCACCGCGAAAAGAGACACAAATGAAAATTTAATCTATTACTATCGTTGCATATACTCTGGCGTTCAAAAAGTTATATTATATAGACTCACCGTAATACGGATGATGACAAGGTATGAAAATGAAGAAAATAATTAGTCCGTCTCTTAGATAATAAAAAAATATAAGACCCGTATTTTTTGTTTTGTCGAAATAACAAGAAAATACTTAGATATAGCGCATTAAAGTTACGGAGTGGGGGCTAACTACGTCACGTTAGAGTATATTTTGTACTCTAACGTGACGTCATGTGACATTTAAAATCAATGTATCTTCGTATGTTTTTGAACAAGAGGCAAAATAAAAAATACGTATCCAATATTTTTCATTAATCTATCTGATGGACATTAAATTATTTTTTAGTCATCATCCCAATTCTAGCCATTATCAGCCTCTTGCTGTACTCTCGCCAGCTATCTTGCAAACACCTTGCGCATGAAAAGTGGAGTGACAATGAAGGGCAATCAAATGGTTAAACAGTAGATGTTTCGATTAAACCTGTCTCTCTGACTCCCCTGTTGTTCCGGTGTTTATGGGCTAAAGTTGAAACGATCACTGTCATAAAAAAATTGTGCTCCTCAAACCCTCTTCCCTAAGGTTGTCTGAAAGAGATCGCTTTTAGTGATAAGGCCGTCTATATTGTACATTAAATGTCTGCCTAGTTTTAAATCAATTATATAGTGTGTATTACACATTCTATCTATTGACTAAAAAGCTTATATGCGTCAAGTATTTCCTTCAAAACCGAACCGAAAATTCGCAATCACACACACACAAATTCGTTATTCCCCTTCCGAGTATTACAAGTTTTATTATGCGCCGCTGTAGGAGATTAGTTGTTTTATAACGGGTCGATATAATTATGGGTGCGAATGAACAATGCGTGGGGAAGGGTTATAATGTGGAATATCACTCGTAGGGTTGAGAGGGCTGACATGTTCGCCGCGTACGCGCAGCTCTCTCGCGCAGATGCGAGCTCAACACAGCTGACCGTTTTAGGGTTAACGCTATATTGATTGGTTGCAGCGAGCTGTATTTTTTTTTCTGTTATTGTACAACCGCGGGCGGAATTAGGTTAATGTATTTTTTTAATGCACCGATGTGGCTCATTTGAATTTTGCATATTTATTGTTGTGCGTTGTGCGAATGTTGGCTCGTCGCGTTCGGGTCGTTTGCAAAAGGCCGATCTATCCTTGATTGCACTTCGACATGATGCCTGCTGAGAAGAGACTCACCTGTTTTATTATACGAGTATATTCTAGACTAGATATTTATATGTTTTTTCTTTTTATGTGGAATTTTTTTATTGATGGTTAAAAAACAGACTGATAAAAGATAGATATATTCTTTACTAGCTGTGCCCGCGACTTCGTCCGCGTGGAATAGTTTCTTTGGGTAGTCATTTTATTAGGGAAGTCTGCTATTTTTGAAACCCGATATCCAAGCGTGGGACGCCGCTCGCACAGCTAGTTTTTTTTTAAATAAATTGTGAGAGGCCTATGTCCAGCAGTGGACTGATGATCATGGTCGCATCACGCATAGCGCGTATTACCCGTCCACCATTAAGTGGCGCCAGGCGAGACCTTGGTCGGACCACTTGTTCAAATTGACGATTCTGTATCGTGACCGTTGTTGCGGATGTGGCCATTGAGACGGCCATTAACGCAAAGGTGGCGACGGAACTGGCCCACGCAGAACACATCATTTTACGTAATACTGGCACTGCCATCGCGCCTGTATGGGAACGCGTCTAGTTATGAATTGTACTTTTCAACCGACTTTGAAATGAAGGAGGCTGTCAATTCGACTGAATTTTTTATGTTTCGTTGGATATTTTGACTGGCACTTTGGCTCAATTGGTAGCGCTCCCAGTCATCTGAGAATCATACCTATTAAGTGATAGCTTAGCTTAAGGTCAAGTTGGTGTCCACCATCAGATCATTCAAACAAGCTAACACATCAGTAGTTATTCCTAAATGAATCATTAAGTGAAAACGTTAACAAGTTATTCTGAAACTAAAGCGAAGGTCTTTTCAATAAAGGTGACTCTCATTTAAATATGCACAATTCGACAGATGCAACATGGCGCATAATTTAAACTCCGTTTTGATTTGTCTCAATGAGGTTTCTTTGTCTTCCGACAATAATATCAATTAGATCGGTATCTTTTGTCTGAGGTGTTTTCAAGTACGACGAACAGTTTGGTGCAGCGGTAGTGAATCCTGCCTCTTTGCACATCGTACAGTGCAAAAAGCCCAGCGTGGCATGTCTTGGGGTATTTATTTATTTAATGTTCACGCTCACAAATGTCTGTGCTGTGCGGGGAGGGAACCCGCAACCACTCTGTCAGAGGCAGCGTTCACTGAACCATACTGACGGTAATGCAAAGTAATACCTATAACCTTATACTGCCATATGTCCTATATTAGCACAACTTGATGTTCAGCGATCGCCGTAGTCTGGATTCATAACTGACGTCTTTTGCATTTATTTATTCATGCTAAAACCACGGCGGGGCCTTACTTAAGCAATCAAAACTTGATCACAACGCCCCGACAAAACGATGCTTTGTTAGGGATCCGTAAATAAAAAAGGGAAAACTTCTTTTATGGTGGCTTTTTAGAGTAGCTCGGCTTCCCTACGTCTGATGGAAAGAACTTAAGAAGGGTCTTCACTTTCAAGGCTCAAGTCGCTGTGCCAACGGACAAGTAACCGGTCAGTTACCTGTCACCGGCCCAACCCTAACCCCCAACGAGCTCTGGAAACCCTACTCACCGGCAGAAACACGACCCGGGGGTCATTTGGCTTGAGTCGTAGGAAAGGACGGACATCTCAATTCGAGTGAAGATACGCTATGCCTCTCTTCTGGCTTCCCCTCGCCTGATGGAACCAAGTCTAGGTCTTTTTTTTTTATAGTGGCTCGACATAATGGCTTCCCTACGCCTGAGGTAAAGCGAAAGAGAGGCCCAAGTCGCTGTGACAACTGGCAAGTAACTGGTCAGTTACCTGTCAGTTGCCACTGCCATGCCGGCCCAACCCTTACCCCCCACGGGCTCCGGAGACCCTACTCACCAGCATAAACACGACCCGGAGGTCATTTTACTGCGGTATTCTATAGGGTGGAGGTCCTTCCCCGGACGGGCAGCTCAATTCGAGCGAAGATTCGCTATGCCCTACCTCTCTTAAAACCATATATCAATTAGGTACTTGTTAATGAGGGTGTTTCGCATTGAAATATCCGATCCGTAGCAACATACGGA